>JAJJWW010001764.1:0-21327 GCA_023531295.1 Papaver armeniacum | reverse complement strand
CATATTTATCTTTTCAATAGACTTTTCTCGTGTGAGACAGTTTGTTTATCAAGTCTTGACTTTGGGTCGTAGTAACTCTTAGTTGTGGGTGAGATCGACTAAAGGGAATCAAGTGCGCAAAATCCGACATGGTTCTAGAGGCGTAAGGAACACGACTGTACCTTGATCGATGTGAGCTTGGTTACGGCTCAACTACATTTTTCAGTCAAAGTTAACTTGCGGTAGCTAGTTTAGAGCGACTTAATTAATATAGTGTGGTGTTCAAATCTAGACTAGGTCCCGGGGTTTTTCTGCATTTGCGGTTTCCTCATTAACAAATTTTCTGGTGTTTGTGTTATTTCTATATAATTGAAATATCACAGGTTGTCAATAGTTCAATCAATTAGATAATCCAACCTTTGGTTGTTGATATAAATTGATTGACACTTGAACATTGGTCTTTGATACCGTTCAATTTGTTTCTCATAATAATCAGGCTCGCAGATTTCATCTGTTTGATTTGCTGATTACATTGAGAAACAGAGATATAACTCTTGGATATATTTCCACTGATTGAGTCTGAATGTATAGTTCATTCTCTTGGAATTATATTAGAGTTTTTCCATACAAAATTCCTAAACGAAATATTAGGTGTGGTTGTTAGACCCCTGTTTTTTCAACTCCTGATTTAAGATTCTAGCTAAGTCTACTTAGAAATTAAGCAATTAATCTCCACCGTTATATGGTCTTAGCTTGTTACACACAAATCAAATATACTTATATTTATATATGGGTAACCATACCTAAACGTGTATATTGGGTTGGCTCAATAACAGTTAACCGAAGTTAGCCATATGAACACTTTTGACTTAACCACATTCATCTAACACTTCTAGATCAAATATGATGATCAATCAATCATGATAGATAATCAAATGAATCTAATTGTGTTTCAAATAGATTTATTCAATTGTTCACTATCTCATAGAAATATTCATGAACAAATTGAAACAAAATCGGATTTATTCGTAATCGCATAAAGTACTTATACAAGAATCAATTCATGAACATTAAGCCACGGTTTGCAAAGTTAATTTGCATTCCTTAAATAATAAATGTTTTAGTTCATGGGTATGAGAATCATACATAACCGATTTTAGAACTTAACCAATGTGTTCGCAAACAGCAGATCCGGACCTTGGCCTAGTGAAGCCGCTCACAAACCTGGTTCGTGAACAACCGTTCCAGACCCAACTCAGGTAAACCCGTTCGCATACTAGGTACGCAAACAAGAGTTCCGGACCTGAATCATCACAATAAATTTCGCATACTGAATATGGATACCGTGTTGTATCTAAAGATAGGTAGTCGTTCCAAACTCTTATTTCAATCATTGAAACATCCTTAGAAGACGACAATGGTAATCTCACACATACCATTAGCTTCAAGTAATTTTCAAGTGATTGAATGATCAATACGAAACTTCCCGAGCTAACATCAAATGACTGTCTCACACAAATCATATAGGATGTTCAAGGTAATTTTCACATGATCATCTTTTGACTTAATATTTAGTAACAAATAAATTGTTTCCAACTAAACTCGTCAAGAATATGATGAACCTAAAGAAAAAAACTTCCAACACATATTTCGAGAAATAGATAAGCGAGTTAAACTCGGCTCGAAATATCAAATTTGTATAATGTAAAAGTATATATAGCTATACGACTTAGTCTCATTAGAAGATAGAATAGAATAGACTTCTGAGTGATAGATAAGTTTTAGTCTCCTCATACCTTTTGTTGATGAAGTTCCTCCAAGATCCTGAGTAGATCTTCTTGTTCAATTGGTGAATGCCGTGAAGTATGAATCTCAAATATACATTCCATCCTAATCCGAGACATAGCTATAAGTAGACTATAAATCAAGTATATAGTTTTGATCAACTAAACTTGACAAACAAGCTTGAGATAGAAGCGCTTGCGAGTTTGACCGAGCAGTGCTCTAACACTATCAACGACATCTTGCGTGTGAAAAACAAAGGCTCTACAAATAGCTAAATCCTCATGTTGAGTGAATCTAGTACCAAAAACTCTAGTGGACACTATGGGAGGCATTTTTGTAGATGATTTGTGAGTGAAGAGATTTAGATTGTGTATAATGTGTGAGTTTGGAGTTGATATGAGGAGTATTTACATAACTCAAAATTCTAGTTGATGCGTGTCGTAGGTGCAATCAAATTAATCAATATTTCCACTCAATTAAAAATAATATAATGGAAGTCAAGTTCGTTCCCACGAGGAGCAAGAGATTCTAGTTGTAAAAATTGTCACGAAAGGGGGGTGTAAAAAGCAAAAGAAAATAAACAAAGCAATTAAAAGATAAAGTTGAAAGCAATAAGAGAGACAAGATCAAGGAATCATTCTTCGTTGCAAAACAATGATTAAAGTTATGTTCTTTTCTACTTGTTATTAGTCACAGATTATCACCAACCGTAGGATAGCAAGTCCGCTTAGCTAGCCCCAAAATCCCTAATTTCACCGAGTAACAGTCCGCTTAGTTATCGATTCTATTCAAAAGAACCACCCTGAGGTGCGCTTACAAGATGTAATTCCACTGAATGCATTAAGATCTATGAATTTAGGTTTAGTACTAGTAGTTAAACTCGGGTTCGCTTGGTCCACTTTCTAGCGTTGTTTTTACACACAATCGCTCCACTCAATCCCTCCGCAAGGTCTCGTGTTTTCTACTTGTGTAAAGTGTCGAGAACGATTACGTATTCCCTAACTTATACTAGATATAAATCAATTAACAAATCAATTTAGCGTGCACTCCAAACAATCTATCAATCAATCATGAATGAATAAACATTCCTATTAGTAAAAACAATCGATAATCATGTGAAAAATCTCAAAGTAGAAAAGAAACAAAAACTCAAATCATGTTAAGAACTAGGAATTCATCCTCAATCAATAAGAAAATTAGCTACTCATGCTTTTGAAATTCACACAAATAATAATTATTAAAAGGAGAATTTTCAAGTTCACACAAATAATTAAGAAGAAGAATCTTAGAAAAGCAAGCAAAACACAAGTGTTGTGTGTGTAGAGAGGTGTGTAAAAGATGTAGAAAACTTCTCTATTTATAGGCTTCAATATTCTCCAAATCTTCCAAGGAATAGAATCCTTTTCCTTTTGCAATTCAATTTCCAAATTCAAGTCTTTCTCTTCTTCCATCTTCTCTTTCCAAATTTGAGTCCAATTCTCCATCCAATTCCAAGCCCAAGTCTTCACACCCATGAGAGAAGTCCATAGAAAATTGATTTTTTTTTCGGCGGAATCGGGATTATGGCCGGAATCCACCGAATAAATCGCCGGAAACTATTTCGAGGTGACCGGCAAATCCGCCCGATCACCGATCAACCAAGACCGAACGTAGGGTCAACGGTTCAGCTCGATTCAACTCGGTCATACCGAGTCGGGAGAGTCAAACCCGGTCACTTGTCGATGAGTCGGGTAGCCAAGTTAGACCTGAGTCGATGCTAACTCAAAGCATACTTGGCTCACCTTCTTGGCCATTCTGTGAGCTGAGTGCACCATGATTGTGCTTGAGAATTTCTCCGGCCATGATGGCCACGCATTCTCAACCATACCTTCACCATCACGGATTTCAAATCACTCCTCGTAGCCTCATACATCCCAGCCAATTCCTCTTGCAAAGAACAATACATCCACCATCTTCCCATGGCGGTGACCACCCACACAACTAGAAACCCATTGCGAGAAAGTGCAATTTCAACTGTAGATTGAGCCCTAGCCACCTCTCGCAACTCCATCCTATAACAACTCAACGGCCTCGGCTTCACATCCCTTTACGCTTCTTAACTGCAATCATTGGCAGCCATATCTGCTGCTCCTTTCACTGCAATCTCAGTCCACATCCACCACTTCCCTCGACAAGCATCAACACCTAGTTCCACTCGAAATTTCGCTCAACTTCAACCTCTCTGCAATTCCTCTGTTGCTTCAACACAATCCCATTTGAGGTGGACCTCATTGTCATTTAGCTCCATAACCTCCACCTCGCTGCCCCAGCTGCCACCGCAAAGATCAGGCCACCACCAACCAAAGTTCCACACGAGATCCCCCACTCAAACTTCCCTGCAATGTTATGTCACCCGACCAAGGCATCCTCAAGTTCCATTGCACCTATCAACACCACCTGCAACACAACTCCACCTGCTACAGCACAGTACCAAGGTTTCAGCTCCCAGCACTGCAACACCAGTCCATAGCCTGCCTGAACACCAGCTTGCCTCTCTTTGTGTTTCATCCTTGGCTTCACTCTGCCTCTCAGCTGAGTAGCCTCAACTAGAGCTACATCACTTCATCCTTTGCTCTTCCTGCAATTACATCACACAAAGCCCCCAGATCCTAACCAAATTGGTTGCACACAGCTCAACCCTGAACGCATCCACAGCATCACCAACTCAAATTGAAGCATCTGCAATTGCATCATACAGTGCCCATTCTCTCAATTGCAACTCTCTCCTGCAATGCCATTTCCAGGCCATTCTAGTCTGCATCAGGCCAGCACCACCATTTCTTTGCTGTCTCATAACACCACAGCCGCAATGCCAAACCTGCATAAGCTCAGCCTGCCATTACTTCATTCACAATAACCCACCAGAGTTGCCTAGCCATCTTCTCTGTTGCTTCATTTGCTCCAATTTCAATGACAACAATCATCAATACCAGTTCATTACCTGTAATTCCACAACATTGCATCCAACTTGAATTCTAGCCCTTCTGCAATCTTCAATCCAACACCAGCTACTCCACAAACCCCTGCAACTCAACAGCTTCTACCAGCTCATTCTGCTGTGATGCAACTTCAACCACCTGCAGCCTAACAAACATCTAGGAACCCATTTCACCCACTAGCTTCAATTACAGCAAAACCCCAAACTCTAATCTCGATTCAATTCATCCTTTAACCCCTCGATTTGGTCTCAAAATCACAAGACTCTGTCAGTTTAACTTTCTCATTTTGAATGTATTGAAATAAAATAGCACTTCGGTAACCTAAGTCTTCATGTATCGACTCAATTCATGATGCGAAACAACCCATCTTCTCGGATTCATCAGTGGCAACATCATTAGGTCATCATCTCCATTCCATCAAATACCCATCGTTCCTGAGCCCTGGCAGACGCTCAAATCGAACCCCCTCTTCTCCTTCTCTCGATCATAGCCTCTTGATTTTAACAGCGACCATGGTGTGTTTTTTTTTCTTTCTCACTTTCAGGTTTTCTTGCAAAATGATTGAGAAATCAATTCTCAATTTTAGGTTCATTATAATTACGGATCCGGTCTGGGTTGATCCTGGATATAAGCCATGGATATATAGATCGACCCGATTGGATCTTTACCCGGATAACCATCCTCCCGGATAAGGGCTACCCTGTTAGTAACACCCTCTTTCGAGTGATAAGGGGTACCACGAATGAGAGCCCCTTAACCACCTCTCTAGTCGTTGGATGAACATATTTTTAAGCCATTCGAGATATAGTTGTTAGCGGGTTGATATCACCATGGTAGTTTATGATCACCCACGAGCGGATTATATGAATATGCGCGGTTTTGTTGAACCCTCCATCGGTAGAGGTCGTTCATGGTCGATTTTGGTTCGGTTTCCAGCCAAACCAAAACTGAAACCAGTACTATTGGTATCTAAAAATCTAAACCAAACCAACCCATTAACCATTGGTTTGGTTTCTAAATGGTTTTAGCCGGTTTCGATTTGTTCCATTGGGTTAATGGAAAACCGACTGTATGTCAGTTTTCTAAAACCGATAGATTAAATCTTTTAAAAAAATAACAGTTGATTTTTTTTAACCTACCTGCAGAATTCAATTAACACACAAGCGTAGTTCATAACTCAAGTTTATAAGCATAATTCAAAACATAAACATTAAAGATTCAAAATACATAAACTCCAAGTTCTGCATGCTCCAAATTCATAACTCGATTGAAAGATTAGCGCGAATGCCGATTTGCAGACGAAGAAAGATGAAGAGAAAAAATGAACTCGTCTGGAGTTAGGGTAGAACTTAGGTTTACAAAAAGTGAGATGGACGGGGTAGATTAAATCTATCTGATTTTAATCAATGACCTATACTTATCGGTTTTCCATTGGATTTTAGTTCGGTTTTCAGGTCAAACCAAAACCGAACCAGTAATGTCGGTTTTCAATTCTTTTTACCATAACCAATCCATTAGAAAATAGTTTGGTTCGGTTTCTTCCTAATCGGTTTGGTTCGGTCCGGTTCCGGCGGAAAACCGAAACCATGTTCAGCCCTAGCCATCGGGTTTCTTCCGTCCGCGTGGCTCTAGATTAAGCGCGCGGTTAATAAAAGTCCTCACTCAACAAACCAACAAATTTGTTGGTTTGGCCATCAGTTTTTCATGTTTGTTGAGTCCATAGTGGGAGCACAATAAACAAATCCATGATTTGTTCATTCCATAGGAAATGCTCTAAAGGAGTACTCAAATCAATACTTAAACTACTAATACAAAAAATTAACAAAGCAATCAACATATTACAAACTATAGAAAGATACAAGCATAAGTTAAACCGAGAACAGAAGGAGATAACGATTTTCTAAGAACCGCTGGAGAAGGAACTATTGCATCACTGCTAGATGTAGTTCATCACTGCAGTTGATTGAGAGCATTGATTTATTCTTATCATCACAGAGCTGCGCAAATCAAGCACTAATTCTCATAGACAAACCTCAAAAATTGCAAAAGAACGACCGTAGTTCAATCAACCGTATTATAAAACAAAAATTTTGAAAAATCAACAACGGTGGCAAAAATCTTTTATTTTTTCAAGGAAGAGGTGAACTATTAAGATTCATTAATAATTAAGATTGCTTAGGCCTATTCTTATGCACCATGTCAAAAACAATCACTTTGGCATACCAGGTGGCATGGAAAATTGTATTCGCCGCTATGATAAATAGCGCAGAGCAAAAAAGAGTCTAACGACAGAGAGACTATTGATCGGTCGAGTAAACGATTATCACTTCGCACCACATAAAATATCAGATAAGCATGTTTTGTATAATATGATATTAACAAAGTATAGAATAAACAGTAGTTCTGGATAGACCGTCCAAAATAAACTACCCCAAAACTGTGGCGTGAGTGTAGAGGAGGGATCCACCCACATGGAATTAGCAGAAGAGCCTATTTACGGGTGAGTTGGGACCACGAAATGTGTCTAAGCGGTTTTGGAATTTTTTTGGGGAGGTTTGTTTAGATTTTTTATAGTTAAAATAATGAAATATAAGATTTAATGAATCTAATGGTAATTATAACACCTTTCACTATGTGTGTCAGATATAAGTGGGGCTCAAAAATCCACCTCATAATATAAGATTTAATAGGAAAATATAAACTTTGTTTACAAGTTTGTCTTTATTGCTCAACGATAAACATTGGATCGCTAACGAGCGGTCGACCGACTAACTCCATATCTAAGCAATAGAAACTCTAGCGTTTGGTAAAGTGTATCTCGTGTATGCCTATATGGTATATTTGACGCGCTTACACATTGTTATTCTTACATACCCATAATGAGTGAAAAAGTGGAAAATTGTGGTGTTTGACATGTGATGTGCATAGAAATATGCCTTACATTAAGTATCGATACATCAAAGATGTAAAACAAGATAAATGACAAATGTTTTGTATCACAATTATAGGTAAACACATCATACATATTAAAAAGGCAGTGACTAAAATGCAACCCAAAATTAAGCTATATATTCAACCTTTTTGGAAAACCAAAATATTTGTAGACCAAGTTTACGTGGGTAATCAAAACACTCCACTACATTATCATTCTTTTTGCAGTTTCATCGTTCTTGTATGCATGTCTATTTTTCTTTGGGAATTTAATAGTTGAGGTAATTATTTTGTGGTAGACATGACCATTAATCGCCTCTATGATCAGCATTGTTGATGTATATATATCCACACACAATTATGCAAAACAGTTGCGAGGATTAAAAGAATCAAATATTTAAGTTTAACCCCTCTTATTTATAGAAAATCAAGATTATCTTGGTATTTAAATATTATAACTCTTAAGTTCGACTAGGGTTTTGAATTTACAAAAGATATTTTTATTTCGGAAAATGGGTCATTTTTCCAAAAAAATTTAAAACATAGTTCAAATGGACGAGTAAAAATTATTATGGGTGAAATGGACACAAAAAAATAACAAGGATGAAACTGGATTCATCCCGGCTTAAACTTAAAAAATAGCGAGGATGAAACTGGATGCATCCTGATGTAAATTAAAAATAAGAAAAAGAATTTGAAAATGGGTAGGATGAAACTGGTTACATCCTGGCTATTTTTATATTTTTGTCCATTTAAACAGTATCAAAATCTAAATGTCTTTTTCACCCAGGAATTATTGATTTTGGTTAAAGTTTTTGAGCCTTGGACAGTCGGATAATATTTTGAGAGACAAACGTTGCATTTGGATGTAAGATTTGTAACCTCTTTCAATTATGGTTACATGCATTGATAACCCTCGTAATTAGTTCATCACCAATTCAAAAAATTAGTGTACCAACAAAAAAATCCTTACCAATTAAATGTTACAACAATGTAAAACTCACATTTATATTAAAAAAAAAAAACTGACTATATCTTTTTAAATCGAATTAGCCTACCTTCATCAACCTACAAATAACATTAGAATATTAGAGGTTACACCATGTAAAACTCTTATTTCATTATGTTAAAAATAATTGTCCTTCATCAGCCTTCAAAGAACAAAGAGCATTATGTTAAAATAAAATAAAAAGTCAGATTTAATTGACTTTTTTTTTCCTTGAAATAATCGAAAAATAAAAACATATTTATCCAAATAATAAATCACCAGAACTTTTCACTTCAATCACATGCCTAATTTTAATTTTAGTGAAAAAAGAAATGTTATTTTAAAGCTTATAATTGACCTAGCTAGTATATGTAGACTCGTAAGCTTGCATTCTTTGCAGCCTTGCAAATGGGACAACTATCGAGTTTGGAATCACATTACTTTTCAAAGCTACTGACATTGAAACCTCAATCTTTTCATAAACCTCCCTGACGTTTTGGGTGGTTACCTTTTTCCTCTGCATCTACTAAATTTATTTTTTATATTCTTGATCCTGATTGTCTTTTCCTCCATAAGAACAAAATTGAGCATCGTTATATGAACCTTCAATTAGTGACCCGTCACTATCACCAAATACTTCTTTATGATCATGATTCACCTCTATATTCTTAACTCCTGATTTGGTGTTGTAAATATCGAATATGAAAACGTGCAGAGTGGTGTTATATCTTCATCCGAAAATGGTTGCAATTATCGATGAAGATTCAACATAATGGTCCGAATATAGCACAAAATGGTAGCAAAGACCCCACCAATTTTTGGGGATCGACTAAAAAATTATTATTTTAGGGCAAAAATAATAATTTACCTGGCCTTTTTTTTCCAGAAATTATTATTTTAATCAATTACAAGTGTAACTGAATTTATAATGACAAGTATCTAAGATTTTCATAGTTACAAGTTCCCATGGGCCAAAATAAGTCTTATCATAGTTTGTACTCCCTCCGTTTCTAAATAATAGGCTTGTTTGTGTGCAAAGTAGTATTTATTTAAATCATTATGACGAAAAATTATTCTGTCTCATGTCGTGTCGTTACGACACCGATTATTTCTAGTCTGATCACAAAAGGGAAAAGGAAAAGGAACTAATCATGATCATAAAAAACTAATCGAGAAGAGAGGAGATAGAACAACAATCGGTAGGAATGAATGATGGTGGGTAGTCATCTAATATATTAAAAATGAGGGTTGTATTTAATCAAACCGTGGGTTGTATTGATAGACACATTTATGTGTCTATTTTGATCTCATTTATCTATTTTGTTAGTGCTCATTTTGTACTTATTTTGGCTTTTTATGTCTTTATAGGTGTTTTTAGAGAAATAAGCTTTTGCGGTGAAATTGGCTCGAAAAGTGGTTTTTGTGCTCGTGGGAGAAACTTACTATTCGGACCCCTCATTTGGATAAGGGGTACCTCAATTACTAAGGGGCGACCACTTGCTATTCGCACCCCGGGTCTGGATAAGGGGAGGTCATCCCCTACCTTTTGAATTTTGGAAATTTGGCGGGAAACAAAACCAGTTACGGGAGATTTTAGGGTTCGAATTTTGGGGCAGTTTTTATGAGATTAAATCGTTGATATTGATGGGCTGGACTCATTAAAGATAAACAGGCTTGGTATGGTGTTTGGATGCGACTAAAATTGGCTAAACAATCGGGGTTGAGAAAACATAGGTGGAGAATACGGGTAATACAGGGAACGAGAGTTTTGGGCATTCTGCTAATTCCAAATATGGAAGTTGCGTGAAAGATGAAGAGTATGTTGACGGCTAGGATTCAGGCTATCACGTTTAGGAGAAGTTTGGAGTAATCCAAAGCACCGCGTAAAGAAGAAGAATAAGGAAATAGCCGAGACTTTAGAAGAAAGGAAAAAGAAGATTTATGGGAAGATTTGAAGACCTGTTGGCTATATATAGAGCTGTTGGGAGGTCGAGCAAGGTTACGGATACTTTGGGGGAAGTTTAGAAGAGAACAGAACGCCGAAATCACGAGTTGGAGTTTTATTTCTGCTGCTGCAATACCAAGAACACGAAGAACATAAGACGCACAAGGAACTGTCGCAGACAACTATCACTATTCAACAAATGAGAACCTAAGTATCGTTTACCAACAGTGTTTACAACAGTCTTCCATAACAGTTCCATTGTAACAGCTGTTTTGTAACGCCGATATACCATTGCAAACAGTCTGTGTTATTACTTTTCACTCTTTTAATCAACTTTTGAGCAACAAACACATATTTTGAGATATGATTAATATGAGGAGCTAAACCCCATTGCTGAGGCGATAGAGGAAGCTATTTTTCCAACAAGAAGTGGTATATTCTTATTTATCTATTTATTGCAATTATTTTTATGATTATTTTGCCTTGATCGATAATTGTTTGAATGATTTTTGTTGAACAATTGTGATTTCTTTTGATAGAGCATACTTGGACCTAGGTTTTTGATGTTCTATGCTTCGGATTTACACTTGTTATTTTGAGAATCTACTTGTTGCAATAGTTTAGAATCAACTTGGATGAGAAAATTGCATGAATATAAATATTGGATTAAATCACTTTGAAATTGGAAAATAGTGGAATCTTAGCCTCGTGTGTTCTTTTAATATTGATAACATCTTTGTCAGAGTTTGCTATAATTTTTAGTGAGTTTTCTATTTTTGTTTTGAATTTAAGTCTAAAAAATCCTTCACAAGTTCGAGAATCGAATCACTTTATTTACCACTGTAAAAACAACATCAATTTTTGGCGCCACCGACGCGGACTTGTTTTTAGGGTTTTAGATTTATTTTTTTATTTTTTTTGTTCTTTTTTACGTTTTTGGGTATTTATCTTTTGTCTACAGGTTCTGGATCATAAAGAAAATTGAGTCAAGGAGTTTGTTGATTTCATAAAGACTTGGAGCTAAAGATTAAAGTGAAAAGAACGGAAAAGAAGACAATTTTATTTTAGTTATTTTGTTTTTAGGGTTTGTTTATTTTTTTTTAAAAAGAAAAAAAATTGTATTAGGGTTTATTTATTTTTGTAATTTTTCTTTTGTTTTTGAACACTTTGGACTTTTGGACTTTGGGACATTATTTTTATTTTTACCCTACGGAAGGGTACTTTAAATATAAACTGTTTGCAGAGAAGGAGGACAATTACTATATTGTCTCTGCACCTTGGGTTCGTACACTGACATAGGAGTCAGTGGCCCGAGTCAACTACAACTGGTTCATCCCCGTCTGGAACGGGAGGTAAGACTCTAAACACTCGCGAATCTCCTGTCAGCGAGTTACTGGACTCCTTCGTATGCTTATATGTTGAGGACTGAATACGGACATTTATTTTTCTAGTAAAGGGCAAGGCCTGGCCATACAAGATAAGGGTTCGGATTTCATCACCGTTCTCTTTTTGCCCGCCTTAGGAACACGTAACCTACGCGAACCTAAGCCTTAAAATTTTGACTAGAACGAGACCAATAAGGTAACAAGCTTAATAGGAAAGTCATTCGAAAAATATTGGTTACTCTTTTAAGCATACTTCGAAGTTCATGATGATTTCTGTGAGTTGAATGCGTGAATGCGCCGCCTTGTAATTCCGGTGAGGCCTTGGGTATCAAAGCTCCACCGAGCTTCCCTCGCCTCTATTCAACTTACTTTGACTCGGATTGATTCCAGAGGGGTTTGTTAAATTGTAACGAATTCCCTTTCGAAGGATTAGAAGATGGTCTAGAAACAATCTAAGTGGAGCCATCATGCTTTTTGTTTGCTAGAAATCAATAGGTTTGATTTGGTTGAGTTAGCCTTGTTTTGTGATTGCATAGAATCCCCTTCCTTATTCTCTTGCATGCCGAACGTAAAAGAGACACCCTAAGTAGATTTGTTAAAGAGAAACCTAGTAGTTCTAAGCGTCTCGATTACCTCAATTTAGAAAGTCCGATTTTTGAAGAGTCCGTTTTAGAACGTCCATTCAAGGAGACAATCCATGATATTACGATAGTGCCAGAAATGGCAACTTTGAAAGCTTTGTTGAATCCGACTAGGACTACTCATCCCTCACGCATCAGGTTAGATGAAACAGAAGCAAATTATGAACTTAAACCTGGGACCTTACAGCTGCTCCCAATCTTCTTAGGGAAAGAAAATGAAAACCCCTATTTCCATGTTAGGGACTTTGAGAAAATTTGTAGTACCCTAAAGATTAGAAACCTTGATGATGATGCTTTGAAACTCAGGTTATTCCCTTTTTCCTTGAAAGATAAAGCCAAATCGTGGCTATATAGTTTGGCTTCTGGTTCAATTGAAACATATGAACAACTTATATCTGCCTTTTTGAACAAGTTTTTCCCTAGGCACAAAACATCGTCTATTAGGACGCAAATCTGCACGTTTTCTCAACAGGAGGGGGAATCTTTGTATAGGTATTTGGAAAGGTTCAATGATCTATTAGCCCAATGTCCTAATCATGGTCTAGAAAAGGTTAGGTTAGTTCAGATCCTTTATGAGGGTTTAGATTATTCCACTATGACCACAGTAGAATCTATGTGTACATGTGGGTTTGAAAACCAAACAGTTGATGAGGCGATGACATATTTGCATGAAATCGCCGAAAAGATCCAGCAATGGGAAAATAGTAGGGAACCCAAGAAAACAATTCTTCTAGGAAGAGGAAACGTTAATAGGCTAGAAGGAGGCTTTGAATCAGATGCCAAAATTGCAGCAATAACTAAAAGGTTAGAATCTTTACAATTGGGTCACACTAGTGGTAGAGTGGAGCCTTTTTGGGAAGGCCAGACTATTGAAGAGCAAGCCAATGCTCTTTATAATAATAACACTAGATTTGATAACCGTCAAAAGTTTGACCCATATTCAGAAACCTATAATCCTGGTTGGAGAAACCATACGAACCTCTCATGGTCTAAGGACCAGAATCAAGGTCAGTTTAGTAATTTGAATGCTCCCCCAGGTTTTGGCTATACTAAGAATCCTTCAGGAGTAGCTCAGTTTCAAAATCAGTCCGATAAGAAAATTTTAAGTCTAGAAGAAACTCTTGCCTCATTTATTCGAAACACTGAAAAGATGCACCAATCACTTTCACAAAGCGTAGAAGCTAGTAACAGGATAGGGCAAGAAAATAGTCAAGTTATTGCCGAGTTAAAAACGCAGGTTAGTCTGATAAATGAGTCCTTGAGAGAAAAAGGTAGGTTCCCTAGTCAAACACAACCAAACCCTAGAGGAGTTCATGAAGTAGGCACAAAACAATCACATCAGTTGAATTCAGTTAGAACCCTTAGGAGTGGCAGAGTAGTAGACAATCAGGTAACCATGCCTGATAGTGAGCATACTGTAGTTCACCCCTCAGGACCATCCATAGCTGAGGGGACTGATAAAATCTCTGATGATGCCGATTCGGTTCCTGAGAGGCCCTATTTTATTCCTAGAGCCCCATTTCCCCAGCTATTAGTACCAACAAAGAATGAATCCAACTTTAATGACATAATGGAGGTTTTTAAGAAAGTTACCATAAACCTTCCGTTACTAGAAGCAATTAGGCAACTTCCTGCTTATGCCAAATTCCTTAAGGATATGTGTACGCGAAAGCGCAAGCTTAGTGTCCCTAAAAAAACCTTTTTAGCTAGTCATGTAAGTTCGATCATTCAGAACAACACAACTCCTAAATATAAAGACCCAAGGTGCCCCTACCATTGCTTGCACGATAGGAAAACATCGGGTAGATAAAGCTTTACTTGACTTAGGAGCTAGTGTGAACTTACTGCCATACCATGTGTACTTACAGCTAGGACTTGGTGAATTGAAACCTACCAAGATAACACTGCAGTTGGCTGATAGGTCTGTTAAAATTCCTCGTGGTGTGATAGAAGATGTTCTTATTGAGGTCGACAAGTTTATTTATCCTGTGGATTTTGTGGTCTTAGATACCCAACCTGTCCCTGACCTAGAGAACCAGATACCTGTGATTTTAGGTCGCCCATTTTTAGCTACGTCAAATGCGATTATAAACTGCCGAAATGGTATTATGAATCTATCTTTTGGTAATATGACTATTGAGTTGAATATTTTTAATGTCAATAAGCTGCATTCTGAGATAGATGACACGTGCATTGAAGAGGTGAACATGATAGGAACCTTAGTTCAGGAGTCATTACTAAACATCATATCGGAAGATCCATTAGAGAGTTGTCTAGCCCATTTTAGCATGGATTTCGACGATGATAGCAACATTGAACAAGTAAATGCTTTGTTGGATTCTATTCCTATGTTAGATCCCGATACATGGAAAGCTAGGTTTGAACCATTATTAGCTTTCGAGTCTACCTTAATCCCTTGTTTAGAAGAGCCTCATAAGTTGGACCCTAACTATGCATTTTTAGGCCCATCTGAGACTTTCCCTGTTATTATAGCTTCCGATTTGGATAATGATCAGGAGAGTAGGCCAGTGACCTTGCTTCAAGACATTAAGGAAGCTTTAGGGTGGACAATAGAGGATATTAAGGACATAAGTCCTACTATGCATCAAATGCATTTAGAGGATGAACCACCTGATTATAACTTAGATAAAGCAATTGACCTTTTTCAGGAACCTGATGGTCTAGAAATTAGGAATATTGTGACTAGTCTATTTAGAGACACCCAAAATTCTAAGTTTGGGGGTAGAATTGGAATATATGCCTCTACCATTTCACAAGAGTATATTCATAGAGCAGTTCAGTTGTTAGAAACCCATCCTCTGGTTGATGTGGTTTATCCAGGCTATGATACCCAGATTGACTTTGTTTTCCCACCAAATATTTTTCAACCAATTGTGGGAACGTATGAGTTTCAAATGTGTCAGTTATTAAATTTTGAGACTGAGCCTAAGTACTTTAGGAGATTAGTATCGACACATTTTCTTATGATTGACCACCAGTTTCATCGTGGTCAATTGTGTGAGTCAAAACTGATTGACTTTAAGGATCCGCAATTATTCAGGTTATTATTATGTGCTTCTAAGTTTTTATTTGAGTTTTTTCAGACTCTAATACCTGAATCGGATCTTAGCTTTGAGGAATTCCAGCACATGAAAATATTTTATCTCGACCCAGTTATAGAGCCTGAACCTGAACCACAGCTAGATGTAGTTGTCTTAAACAGGAAACTAGACAAGGGTGTGCTTTATTTGTTAATTTTCTTGGCATGTTGCATTCCTTTTACTTGTGATAGCTCTATTTGGCTTTGATGACCCACAAATATTTCGGCTATTACTTTATGATTCTATGAGGTGACTAATCCTTTCTTAGTCTGGCTGAAGACTTTAAACTTAGCACTTCTTGGGAAGTAACCCAATGTTCATGCGACACGGTAATATCTTTCCTTAACTCTTTTATTTACTTCAAATGGTAACAGTTTCTCCTTGTTCATGCTTTTAATTTTATCTTTAGAACATTGAGGACAATGTTAGATTTAAGTTTGGGGGTATGGGAGAAACATTATAGTTGCATTGTTAAACTCCAGAGCCTAGAAATTTATGGTTATTAAGGATGGCACTAACCAATCTAAGTGAATGGAAGCATTTTGGTTGTAGGAGTTGAGGAACCAATCTGATTAGATGGAAACATCTAAAGAGTCTATTCATAAAAGCACAGAGCTCAGGTGTTAGAATTAAAGAAAAAAACATGGTAGTTTCGCCATATCTCGTTGAATCCTTTTCACTTCTATTTTTATTTTGTTTTCTTTAAAATATGTTTCTCTAAGTGATTAGGTGGGGCTCACGATTCAAGTTGTTACCACTGCTAGGGTGAAATAGAGTGATTGAGATACCAAAAAAAAAAGGTGAAAAAGAAAAAGTAAAAGAAAAAGAAAAAAAAAGTTATTATGAAAAAAAAAAGAAAAAAAAAATTGAGACCAGAGCATCAGACCAACTGGAATAAATTCAATAAAGTCAACCACTGGAACCCTTGTATATGCTAGTTGTGTTGACCTAGAGTTAGGATTATCGACCACTGGTTCCCTTGTATATGCCAGTATGTTGATATTAGTCCAGACCAATATCTCATTCCATTAGGATAGGTTCATTTTGGCAATGGCCTTCAAACATATATGAGAAATACTATTCACCTTAGTCAACATCAAAACCATCTACGTTTTTTTTTCTACATCCATCTTTTTAATCTATCCATGTGATTGGTTGACCCCAGTTATGATGTCCAGAAACTATCTGAGTAGATCTCTGTGACTTATATATGAATTTTAGTATGCTTGAGTGCAAACTCGTGTACAACAATTGGAATTTCGCATCAGGGTACTTCCTCCTGTAATCAATAAGTACGCCAACCAATGAGACTTTTTAGTGCCTTCCAAGGTTCTGCATAGATAGCTAGGGTCTGGAGTAAAGGTTTTGTAGTTACACCTCTGGTAAACCCTCCCGAGACTATAACTCGGCCACTAGGGCCACTTAGGGGTTTAAAGGCTTATTGCATACGCTAAATGCAATCGACGATGCCTGCGACAGTGAGTTAGGATTTTATTTTCTAGATTTGATTTTCTCGAGGACGAGCAAATAATAAGTTTGGGGGTATTTGATAGACACATTTATGTGTCTATTTTGATCTCATTTATCTATTTTGTTAGTGCTCATTTTGTACTTATTTTGGCTTTTTATGTCTTTATAGGTGTTTTTAGAGAAATAAGCTTTTGCGGTGAAATTGGCTCGAAAAGTGGTTTTTGTGCTCGTGGGAGAAACTTACTATTCGGACCCATCATTTGGATAAGGGGTACCTCAATTACTAAGGGGCGACCACTTGCTATTCACACCCCGGGTCTGGATAATGGGAGGTCATCCCCTACCTTTTGAAATTTGGAAATTTGGCGGGAAATAAAACCAGTTACGGGAGATTTTAGGGTTCGAATTTTGGTACAGTTTTTAAGAGATTAAATCGCTGATATTGATGGGCTGGACTCAGTAAAGATAAACAGGATTGGTATGGTGTTTGGATGCGGCTAAAATTGGCTAAACAATCGGGGTTGCGAAAACAGAGGTGGAGAATACGGGTAATACATGGAACGAGAGTTTTGGGCATTCTGCCAATTCCAAATATGGAAGTTGCGTGAAGTATGAAGAGTATGTTGACGGCTAGGATTCAGGCTATCACATTTAGGAGAAGTTTGGAGTAATCCAAATCACCGCGTAAAGAAGAAGAATAAGGAAATAGCCGAGACTTTAGAAGAAAGAAAAAAGAAGATTTATGGGAAGATTTGAAGACCTGTTGGCTATATATAGAGCTGTTGGGAGGTCGAGCAAGGTTACGGATACTTTGGGGGAAGTTTAGAAGAGAACAGAACGCTGAAATCACGAGTTGGAGTTTTATTTCTGCTGCTGCAATACCAAGAACACGAAGAACATAAGACGCACAAGGAACTGTCGCAGACAACTATCGCTATTCAACAGCAGAACCTAAGTATCATTTACCAACAGTGTTTACAACAGTCTTCCATAACAGTTCCATTGTAACTGTTTTTATAACGCCGATATACCATTGCAAACGATTGTGTTATTACTTTTCACTCTTTTAATCAACTTTTGAGCAACAAACACATATTTTGAGACATGATTAATATGAGGAGCTAAACCCCATTGTTGAGGCGATAGAGGAAGCTATTTTTCCAACAAGAAGTGGTATATTCTTATTTATCTATTTATTGCAATTATTTTTGTGATTATTTTGCCTTGATCGATAATTGTTTGAATGATTTTTGTTAAACAATTGTGATTTCTTTTGATAGAGCATACTTGGACCTAGGTTTTTGATGTTCTATGCTTCGGATTTACACTTGTTATTTTGAGAATCTACTTGTTGCAATAGTTTAGAATCAACTTGGATGAGGAAATTGCATGAATATAAATATTGGATTAAATCACTTTGAAATTGGAAAATAGTGGAATCTTAGCCTCAGTGTTCTTTTAATATTGATAACATCTTTGTCAGAGTTTGATATAATTTTTAGTGAGTTTTCTATTTTTGTTTTGAATTTAAGTCTAAAAAATCCTTCACAAGTTCGAGAATCGAGTCACTTTACCACTGTAAAAACAACATCATGTATTTAGTCATTTCATATTAAAAACATGAATTTCACTAAGGAATTTGATGAAATTTGAGGGATGGCCGGTGAATTAAGATTCTGCCATTTGATTTTAACGATTTTGCTTCTTCAATAAAATAAAATTGTCTCGTAAGGGAGTAGTATCCCACAATATTAATATAACGATCACTTCAGGTAACCAAGAGTCTTCATTGAAATGTAGTATCCCGTCATGCTGGTATGAGTAGCGCTTGTTAATGTAATTGAAAATATTGTAGCAATCGTATGAAATGCCTTCAAGGCTATTAAAACTACTTCACAAGCATCTAAGAAGCATATTAAACCCATTAGAGAGAGAAAAGAACTATAAAAAAAATCTGGATCGCTTAAAATAACAAATTTTTATTTAATATTACTACACAAATACTAATTACAACCAAATCTATTAAGAATATCTGAGGATTTCAGACCAAACCAAACAAATTTGGACGAGGGTGATCATAATATTTGGGAAACCAAGAAGGAAAAACGGTTATAAAATGAGAGAGAGAATATCTGGTCGAAAGAAAGAAGAAAAAAATAACTAAAATTTTGATCTATAATCCAAAATGTGCCAAAAGATCTAAATTCCGCAAGATATTCCAAAATTCACGATGACCCAAAACTATTTCGTGATCTAAAATCTAGATATGAACTAAAAAGATATCGCCCTAATCCAAAATTTGTCTTAAGGCCTAAAAAAAATATTTTTCTACATAGTTTTCATCTAAAATTCTCTAATCTTTTCTGGCAGTTTTCTTGATTCAGTTTCAATAGCTGTTAGTAACTCCCCATTATAATTGATTTTATTTGTTTTATTTGAACCCTTTTTATAGCCAATTTAAGCAAAAAAATTTTAGAACAATCTTTATTATATGTCATGATGTCTTCAAGCTCTGATAACCTAACTCAAAATCTCATAATGATCTCCTTCAACATTTCTCGAATCTTCTTTCCCAAGAGAAATCATCTTCAACCATAAACATTAACACCCATTTCCATGGTTCTAAGCTTAACCATCAAAATTTTTGAGTTCTTAAAATCATCACATCTAAATATCCACCTATCACTGTCGTGAGGGAAACTCTCCAAAGGTTTTGGAAAACCATCCATGCACAATCACTTTCAATCATGCTGATATTTAGTCCTAATCTTAAGTTTTTTTCCTCAAAACTTATTAAAGCAAGTATGTAAAGGTCTTAAAATGTTGAGTATGTGTTGATAATGCTGATATTAAATTCTTAATGTCTAGTTATTTTTGTGACTTTTCCACTTGATGCTAATATTTAACCTCTAATCTTAGTTTTGTAATGTCTTAGTATGTTTTTCACTTTCAATCATGTTGTATTTAGTCCTAATTTTTGAGATGTTTTTTTCCTTTTTTTTTTTTTCAAAACTTATTGAAGCAAGTATTTAAAGGTCTTTAAATGTTGAGTATGCGTTGATGATGCTGATTTTAAGTTCTTAATGTCTAGTTATTATTGTGACTTTTTCCACTCGATGCTAATATTTAATCCCTAATCTTAATTTTGTAATGCGTTAATTTGTTTTTCACTTTCAATCATGTTGATATCTAGTCCTAGTCTTTTTTTTTTTTTTAAAGGTCTAAAAATGTCGAATATGTGTTGATGATGCTGATATTAATTTCTTAATGTCTAGTTATTGTTGTGACTTTTTCCACTTGATGCTAATACTTAATCCCTAATCTTAGTTTCATAATGCCTTAATTTGTTTTTCAATTTCAATCATGCTGATATTTAGTCCTATTCTTAGTTTTTTTTCTTCCTTTTTTTTCCCCAAAACTTATAAAAGCAAGTATTTAAAGTTCTTAAAATATTGAGTATATGTTGATGATGACGATGTCTAGATTGGATTATATGGACTAGCTTAAGTGATTGAAATTCGGAATTTACTGTTAAAGAAGATTGACTTATATTTCAGCAGCTTCACGAAGAGTGTGTACCTAGAAACTCGGCATTGGAAATATATATACCAGAGTGCAAGAGGTACCTGATTATTTAACCCGTGAACATGTACCTTTTGTACAACCCGATGAGTACATTACCACGGTTGACAATGAGATCAACATGGCATTAGAAAGCACGCTTATCAATTATGACACTGATTCAGATGACTAAGAGTGGCTGAGAGAAATAAACTGGTATTGGTGGATAAAATAATCTCTCTATTGATATGTTAGAGTATATATGATTGATAAATTGAAACGGGTGGCTTATTATTGGTATAAACAAGTTCAGTAATGTGAGGCTACTAATATATTCTCAAACACAAAGAAAGATATAATTATTGTTGTATATAACTATTGGAAGCAGAAAGGAAAGATGACAAAGGCTTTGTTTAGGGTTTTGCAGGTAATATTTATTGTGATCAAATAGTTGTGTTGTTAGTCCGAAACAGAATATAATGCACACCTATTTCTTCACTGCACTTACACTAAACAGGTCGGGGATTATGTTTTAGATGGTTTTGGTGTTACGTGAGTGGAGC
>JAJJWW010001763.1:0-192974 GCA_023531295.1 Papaver armeniacum | reverse complement strand
CTGATATCCGTAACTTGTTTGTTTCCCTTGTGTTATAGGTCTTAGTTAGCACTCACTTTAAAAATCATCTGCATAAAAGATACTCCATTGCATGTAAGGATCACATGAGGGAGTAATTCTATCTGAAAATCCCTTTTATTCATGCATCGCGTACAGTTTCGCAAGTCCATTTCATGTAAGGGCTCACATGAGGTTTATCCAATGGGAGATAAGCTTCTTGATGAGGTTGATGTTCCTCATCATTGAAACCATCCCGGTTAAGAATCACATTCTTTATGAGCATCTGAACTAACTAGAAATGACTTGGTTGGAATGGTGTCACGATGGGCTTACTTGTCCTGCGAAAAAATTTATACTGACAAATGAGCTGTGCTTTTCAGTTTTGTTCAAATATCTTCTGCAGTCAGAAACCAGCAGATATTAAATCTTAGCTATCTATTATGAATTTGGATACCAGCTGAAGTTGAAATATCAATTCTTTCATTTTATTTATTTACTCAATTTTTGTAACCTATCTACCAGGTTCTTGAATTTGATACCCCGGAGGATCTCCTGTCAAACGAGGGAGTGGTTTCTCTAAGATGGTGCAAAGTACAGGCGCTGCAAATGCTGAATACTTACGAAGCTTAGTCACTGATAGTAAAGCTGCAAAAGAAGAGACCAAATGACAAGATTAGACTTAATTATAATACATTGATTCAGTTAGATCGAAATTTTGAATTGTGAATTTGTTAAGAGTTAATTGTTCTAATTGACCCTTGATTTGGGTCGTACTCTAGGTCATAGAAATAATCAGAATTAAAAGAGAGATGGCACCACAAGAGAGTTTTTTCATCTCCTATAATGATGTACATACTGTACAATATAGCTTCAATAGAGTTTCAAATGTACGACCTTGATGTGTTGGCTTGCCGAAGCGATAATAAATATGCTGACCCAAGAGTCGTACCAACCCATGCTTTATATGCGGGTTATGGATTTGAAATGATATGCTTTTGTTCATATGGGGGTGCTTACACATCTTGATATACAATAGCGTCAACAATGATGAGATACTAGCACATACTGGGCGACGCCTCATCGACCATTTTCAGACTGCAACAAACAACGAAGCAAAATTATTCTGCTTAATAATCCGGTCTTGATAATGCGATGTAAGATTTTAAGAAAAGTCCTGCTATCATAAGGGAATCCAAAAGTCTTATTTAGCTTATCATGTAATTGGAGCTCGCCTTCATATTTATTTCTGAGTTTTCTGTCGCTTAGTTTCCTTCCTTCATTTTTCGTATATTCGATCAGTCTTTTCAATGCTCCTAGATTGATGGGCCATCCGCCAAGCTTGGGCTCAACAAGTTTTAGCTAGTTTCTTAGGGTATATTTATGAACGATTTTTTGGGCACCATTTTTTTTTTTTTTGGACCATTGTTTTATTTTGGGAAAGATATTTGAAGTAAAACTAACTCATCCCTTATCCATATATTTATCTTAATACCAATTACCCTTTTCAATTAAGTTAGTATAGTGATTAGTTGAATCATTAGTTAACATAATTAATGAATAGTGTAAGATTAAATAAAAATAAATAAATATACAAAGTTCGAGAGAAAAGTTTGGTTAGGAGAAAAAAATGCGAGGTAAACAAACACCAAACCTTTGTTTGGTTAGGAAAAAAATATTGCAACGTTACCAAACCTTAGTTCGGTTAGAAAAAAGAAATTGCGACGTAACCAAACCATAGTTCGGTTTGGAATTTTTTTTTAAGTTACCAAACCTTAGTTGGGTAGGAATTTTTTTTTATGAAGTTACCAAACCTTAGATCGGCTAGGATTTTTTTTTTTTTGCGAAGTTACAAACCTTAGTTCGGTAAGAATTTTTTTTTGCGAAGTTACCAAACCTTAGTTCTAAGTTAGGATTTTTTGTTGCGACGTGCGAACTTTTCTCCGAAAGCAAAAACTCCATTAAAACTAAGTTCGCTACTGCGCTTTCATGAAAATTAGCCGAACTATTGTATACGTAAAAAGTTTGGTTAGGAATGTTTTTTTTTTTTTTTTTAAAATGAACCTGCTCTTCATTTCCAACAAGTTCGGCTAGTTCGACAAAGTTTTTCCACAAAATTCCTAACCGAACTTACTACTGTAACTTCCATTTTAACCTATATTGATGACTATTACTCAAAATTTTCAATCAAAAAACAAATTAGAAGTAATGGGTTTGTGGGAAAATACTTATGGATGAGTTTGTTTACAAAAGATTGATAATCGATTTATAAAAATTCAATGAATCGGATTTACGATGAAAATTTGATGAATTTGATTAGATTTGTATATGATCAAGTTTAGATGATCATAAATTGATGAAGAAGAGAAGAAGAAAAATTGTAGAATAGAAGAAGAAGAAGAAGAAGAAGAAGAAGAAGAAGAAGAAGTAGAGTTATAAGTTAAAGCGTAAACTAGTCATCTCCACCTTTTAAGACACCCCTTATAACTATATGGGAGGTGGCCTAACCAAATCATGGTCCCAAAAAAAAAAAAAAAAACAGTGGTGCCCAAAAAATCGTTCATATTTATTTGGTCTGGTTGAACTACCTAGGCTATAGGTGGCCACACAGAGTGTGAGGCCCTAGCCATTGACTAAAAAGCAAGAGTCATTCATTTTCTTCGAGGTTAATAAAATTAATCGCTTATCTGTAAAAACTCGCCCATAGTGGTCCCATTTGCTCAACCGCCTTCTCTCCAAAACAAAAATCCGTACAATCCATATCTCTACAAGAGAGTAAATCAAAATTTCACTTTCTTTTATTTTTATTGTTGATTTCTCATCTCTCCATCTCTTGCTTTACTCTCACAAATTCACAATGGAAAACCCATATTCATCAATCATTTTTACAGACTTTTCGTCATCGTCACCGTCATCATCGTCATAATCATCTTCCCCACCATTACCAACAACTAGAAAGTATACAATTAGAGTAGTGCTTGATGATTCGATCAAGTTTGACGTTGAAACCACTATTTAATCTGATTTTAACATTCTATCAGATTTTTTCAATTCCATCAAAGTTGAAGAACCACGGTTGAAATCAAATAAAAATAAGGCTAAGTTGAAGGATTTAATTATCCATTGATATGTTGGAATTTCTACCTTATATTCACATGGTGTACTTTCAGTTCTTAGTATGATGGAGAGTTAAAGATATCTCATATTCCAATTGACAAATCAAGGTGTTCCAAAAGTTTTGAAGAAATTTCTTGAACATGATGAGAATCATAACAATGTTGGTATCGAGTTCATCATCAAGAAATATGATGTGGTCATTCAGCGTTTGGCTGAAATTTCTGGAGTTAGCTTGAAAATATTCAGAGAATTAGATGGAGGTGATTCCGAATTAGAGACTAAAATGAGTAAATTGGTGGTTGATTGTGAAGTTAGAAAAATAAATAGGAACGAATAATGGCATAACGAGATATTGTGTGAAGAGAATATCCATGTACTATGTCGTTCAAACCGCCTCAAAGTGATGATTCTTTTGAAGAATTAAAGTCAAAATGATTGTCACCATTAGCAACACCAACATCATCTCTTCGACATGTTTGCTCCTCCGGGTCTCCGTTTAGGTGAAGAAAACGTTTAATCAAAAAAACGTGTTTTTGTTGTTGTTTGAATCGCACATCATCTCTTCAACCTATTTTCCCCTCTGGTTCTATTTAGGTTGAAGAAAACGTTTAATTAAAAAAAAACGCGTTTCTTGTTTTTGTTGTTTGAATCACAATTCTACTGATTTTGACTCGCCGACCATTTTACTGATTTGAATCGTCGTCAACTATTGTTAAGTGATTTTCTTGTGGATATTCTTGCTTGTTTTTTTTTGGTAAGTGATTTCCTTGCTCGTCACCTAAGATGAGTAGTAACTGTAAATATGTCCAGCCGGTATGGAAATACAGAGTTTAAGACGTAGTTGATCTCAGTTGTTCTTGTTATTATGGATATGGTATAGTAAAAACTAACTAGTGAGCTACCATTTTATTGTGAGAAACAAGAAACATTCGCTAGGTAGAATGTTGAATTCTAAGCAAGTGATTGGGCAATCTTACTTTACCTATGCCAAAAAAAAGAAGAAAAAGTAAATCTAACCGTTTAAAACAGCTGCTAGTCAATCTTATCCGTTGATTCAATAGTTTACCACAACTTACGCAGGACCAACAGGTCCTCTGATAGTAAAAAGAAAAAAAAGAAAGAAAAAGAAAGGTAAAACCGTAAATATCACGTGACATTAAAATTAATCGCTTATTTGTAAAAACTCACCCATAGTGATCCCACTTCCTCAACCTCCTTCTCTCAAAACCAAAAAAATTCGTATACTTTATGTCTCCGAACAAAGAAAAGTAAATCGAATTTCTATTCCCTTTATTTTCATTCTTGATTTCTCACCTCTCCATATCTTACCTTACTCTCGAAATTCACAATGGCAAACCCATATTCATCAATCACTATTACAAACTTTTCATCATCATCATCTTCCCCACCATTACCAACAACTAGAAATTGTACAGTTAGAGCAGTCCTTGATGATTCGATCAAGTTTGATGTTGAAACCAGTATTTCATCTAATTTAAACATTCTATCATATTTTATCATTTCCATCAAAGTTGAAGTACCACATTTTAAATCAAAGAAAAATAAGGCTAAGTTGGAGGATATAATTATCCATCGATATGTTGGAATTTCTACCTTCTATTCACGTGATGTACTTTCAGTTCTTAGTATGATGGGGAGTGATAAATGTCTCATAATCCAATTGAAAAATCAAAGTTTTCCAATTTTTTTGAAGAAATTTCTTGAACATGATGAGATCATAACAATTTTGATATCGAGTTCATCATCAAGAAATATGATGTGTTTATTCAGCATTTGGTAGAAATTTTTGGAGGTAGCTTGAAAAGTTTCAGGGAATTAGATGGAGGTGATTCTGAATTGGAAACTAAGATGAGTAAATTGATAGTTGATTGTGAAGTTAGAAAAAGAAACAGGAACAAAGAATGGCATAGCAATATTTTGTGTAAAAAGAATATTTAGTATTGTGTCATTCCGCTGCTCGGTGTGATGATTCTTTTAAAGAATTAAAGTCAAAATGATTGTCACCATTAGCAACACCGACATCATCTCTTCGACCTATTTTCCCCTCTGGTTCTGTTTAGGGTTGAAGAACACATTTAATCAAAAAACGTGTTTCTTGTTTTTGTTATTTGAACCACAATTCTGCTGATTTTGACTCGCCGGCCATTTTATTGATTTGACTCGCCGTAGACTATTGTTAAGTGATTTTTTTTGTGGATTTTCTTGCTTGTTTATTTATTTATGGTAAGTGATTTTCTTGCTAGTCACCTAAGATGAGTAATACCTGTTAATATGTCCAGCTGGTGTGGCAATACATAGTTTAAGACGTAATTGGTCTCAGCAGTTCTTGTTATCATGGATAAAGTATGGTAAAGCTAACTAGTGAGCTACCATGTTAATGTGAGAAACAAGAAATACACATGAAATTACACTAGGTAGAATTTTGAATTTTAAGCAAGTGATTGTACAATCTTACTTCAACAATGCAAAAAAATAAAAAAAAATCTAACCGTTTAAAACAGCTACTAGTCAATCCTATCCATTGATTCACTAGTTTTCCACAACTTATACAGGACCAGCAGGTTCTCTAATTGAAAAAAAAAAAAAAATAAAAAAAATAAAAAAAATAAAAAAATAAAAAAAGGGTAAAACCCTAAATTTCACGTGATAACAAAATTACTCGCTTATCTGTAAAACCTCTCCCATAGTGGCGCCACTTGATCAACCGCCTTCTCTCCAAAACGAAAATCCGTACACTCTATATATCTGCAACAGAGAAAGGTCAATCAAAATTTCAATTTCCTTTTATTTTCATTCTTGATTTCTCATCTCTTCATATCTTGCCTTACTCTCAGAAATTCACAATGGCAAACCCATATTTATCAATCACTTTTACAGACTTTTCATCATCATCATCATCTTCCCCACCATTACCAACAACTAGAAAGTGTACAGTTAGAACATTCCTTGATGATTCGATCAAGTTTGACGTTGAAACCACTATTTCATCTGATTTAAACATTCTATCATATTTTATCAATTTCATCAAATTTTAAGAAACACAATTGAAATCAAGGAAAAATAAGGCTAATTTGAAGGATATGATTATCTATCGATATGTTGGAATTTCTACCTTCTATTTACATGGTGTACTTTCGCCTTAAGTATGATGGAGAGTAATAGATGTCTCATATTCCAATTGACAAATCAAGGTTTTCCAATTTTTTTGAAGAAATTTCTTGAACATGATGAGAATCATAACAATGTTAATGTCGAGTTCATCATCAAGAAATATGATGTGTTTTTTTCAATATTTGCGTAAATTTCTTAAGTTAGCTTGAAAAGATTCAGGGAATTAGAGGGAGGTGATTCTGAATTGGAGACTAAGATGAGTAAATTGATGGTTGATTGTGAATTTAGAAAAAGAAACAGGAACGAAGAATGGCATAGCGATATTTTGTGTGAAGAGAATATCCCAGGTATTGTGACGCTCGGTTGCTTCGGTGTGATGATTCTTTTAAAGAATTAAAGTCAAAATGATTGTCACCATTAGCAATGCCGACATCATCTATTCAACCTCTTTTCCCCTTTGGTTTTGTTTATGGTTGAAGAACACTTTTAATCAACAACAAAAAAAGTGTTTCTTGTTTTTGTTGTTTGAACCGTCGCTAATTTTGACTCGCCACCATTTTCCCGATTTGACTTTCCGCTGCCGCTATTCTTAAGTGATTTTCTTGTGGATTTTCTTGCTTGTTTATTATTTTTGGTAAGTGATTTTCTTGCTCATTACCTAAGATGAGTAGTAACTGTTAATATGTCCAGCTTTAGTGGCAATAAAGAGTTTAAGACGCAGTTGATCTCAGATGTTCTTGTTATCATGGATAGAGTATGGTAAAGCTAGCTAGTGAGCTACCATTTTAATGTGACTTATAGGTTGAAACGAAAAAGCGTGGTGTATTTGGGTACCCTCGTAATTTCACAAGCCATTAGAAAACACTAATTGTGGGGATTACCAAGTAGTGAAGGATGTGAAGTGGTGAAAAGGGAGATGAAAAGGTGGTGGTGTAAGTGCGGTGTAAATCCACCAAATATATATTTACAACAAAAAATAATATGTCTTGAACCATGAGGACCTCTGACGCGTGCATTTTCATTTTTCCATAACGACTGTTCTTCTGTTTATTTAACATTATTGTGATTATTATGACCGTTTTATGTTCTTTGTTATTCCCATATCAAGCAATGTAATTGGAAATACGTTTATGTATGTGGTGTGGCCATTATAATTCTTTTATCTAAGCCTTCTTATGAAATGTGTTTTAAACGATATTTCGATATTGTTCAAGCCTCTTGTTCTGGATATCTTTATCGAAAACATAACATTAGGTTCGGTGGTGTTAACTTGATATACAAGTATTTAGAATGTACTATCGGTCATTTAATTGTCAATTTAGTAAAGAAAAAATTAATGAATGAGTATGTACAAAGTACAAATCACCGGTGAAATGCTTCTTACTTTAGACATTAGAGTATAAGAAACCCAGGACAATATAAAGTAAACATTACAAAGTTGATTGAATGCAACTCACATTCTCACACACGGATGTGAGAGCGCACATACACCCCAACACTTTTACAAAACTCCATAGCTCGGTAAAGAGTTAAAAATCCAAAAAAAAAAATTGAATACTAGAGCCCAAAAATAGCTCGTAGAAAGAATCTTCACAAAAACCTATCCCTAATTCCAACCCCAATCGCACGTTAACTCCACTGCTGTCGGATCCATTCCTCCAACTCCACCCCATAAACTTCCAACTTTTACAACCAGCTACAACACAAAATCTCTGCCACCACTTTATTCATCAACATAAACATGAATCTTTAAATGATGAAATCAAGGTGATTTCAAAAGATAATAATCAAAAAATAAGTATAAAAAAGATGTATTGGAAACTGTTAGAGCATTGCTCGCTCAAACTCGCATGCATTTCTATCTCAAGCATGTTTGTCAATGTTAGTGATCAAAACTATAAGTCTTGATTTCTTGTCTACTTATAGCTAAGTCTCGGACTTGGATAGATAGTGTAGTTGAGCTCAATACTCCATGGCGATAATCATACAAAGATGAAGAACTACTCAAGGAACTTGTGGAACTTCATCGACTTAAAGGTATGTGGAGACTTGAACTTATCTATCACTCAAAAGTCTATCTACTTTATCTCCTATCTTGAGACAAAAGTCGTATTGCCATATAGACTTTGATTATACACATTTGCTATTCAATCGAGTTTATCTCGTGTATCTATTTCTCGAAATATGTGTTGGTAAGCTTTCGCTTTAGCCAAGTTCATCTTTACTAATGACAAAAGTCATATTAAGTTTCAATTACTTGAAAATGGCTTTGACGAAAAATGGCTTGTGAATAACAATCATATAACGTCCTCTAAGAATGGTTCAATGATTGAAATGAGACTTTAGAATATATAACCTTGGAAGGATATAAACATTGTGTGGTAACTCATATGTGTGTAAGTCCTTATTCCTTGAACCAAAGTATGCGTAGTTTGCTGCTCAGGAAAACCGGAACTAAAGTCGGCGTACCAGTACGCGCACCATCGGAAGTTCAAGTCCCGTGAAAATCTGCTGGAGTTTGTGAACTAAAAACTAACTTATTTCGGGTACTTAAGTCCGCGTACTTAGGTTGGTTATTTTCTAAAAAATGATTATTCGTGATGAGCTTAAACTTATATAAACTAAGGAACGCATAATTGCAAACCGTGGCTATAACGTTCATGAATTGATTCGAGTGAACCAAATCGTTTTTTGCGTCGATTGTGTCTTATATAGTTTTATAAGATCTAAGCAATTGAACAACTCTCTAACTAGTTCATTTGAGTCATTTGAACTAATTGTGGTAAAGAAGAATATGGTTGATATGGAAGTGCTCATATGTCTAATCATTTGGTTAACCATCATTAAACCAACTAAGTGTACATGTTTGGGTACGGTTACACAAACCTAAATAAACGTGCATTTCATTTGTGTGTAACAAGCTAAGTTCGATCTAACGGTTGAAAGATATTAACTTGAATCTAATCGAAGTTTTCATCTTACGTTGAATATTGAATGCTTTATTACCAAGGTAACTTAGATCACAAACCCCGATTTGAAAGTTTATATAAAGAAGAACTCTAGCAACTGGGAAACCTAATCCCCACACCTTCTCGTTTTATACAAGTTGTATTAGCTAGAGTCGATTCTCCTTTAACCTTAGGTTTCTTCTCGAGACCCTGTAGGTTAATGACTTGAAGACTTCATTGGGATTGTGAAGCTAGATCCAACTATATTCTTTGTAGTTGCATGATCTGATCTTGTTGTTTCTATCGTATTTGAATACAATCGTAATATTGGCTTGAGATTGATTTCTCCGATATGCAAGATATAAAAGAAGTCACAAACACCTTCGCCTCATCGTTTGTGATTCCGCAATATCTTCTTTTCGCTAGTCGATTAAGATTATTATGAGGTGATTGATAATTCTAGGTCATTTTCTGGAATATAAGTCCAATTATCAATTTGTTCTGTTCACCTTGATTTATCAAAAGATGGAACAAAAACTCGGTAGGTATTTCCGTGGGAGACAGATTTATCTATTACCGTAGACTTTTCTCGTGTGATACATATTTGTTTATTACGGTCTTCGACTTTGGGTCGTAGCAACTCTTAGTTGTGGGTGAGATCACCTAAGGGAATCAAGTGCGTAGTATCCTATTGGGATCAGATTCGGTAAGGAGCGCAACCGCACCTTGGATCAGTGTGAGATTGATTGGGGTTCAACTATAGTCCAGATCGGTTAGTTTGTAGTAGGCTAGTGTCTCGTAGCGGCTTAATACAAAGGTGCGTTCAATATGGACTAGGTCCCGAGGTTTTTCCGCATTTGCGGTTTCCTCGTTAACAAAACTTATGGTGTCCAAGTATTTATTTTCCGCATTATATTTGGTTATATAATTGAAATATCACAGGTTGTGTCTTTAATCGATCAATTGGGAAAACCAACCTTTGGTTATTGATTGAAATTGATTGATACTTGAACATTGGTCTTTGGTACCATTCAAGTGATTTCTCTTGTATTCAATTAGACTCGCACGCATATTTCTATTTGCTTGAGTAAGTATTGAATCGAGAAAGTGAGATATAACTCTTTTTGATATACTTTTATTAAGATTGAGTCTGACTGTCTAGTTGATTCTCTTAAAAGTATATTGGAGTTTGTTCATATAGATTGCTAAGCAAAATATTGGGTGTGGTTGTTAGACCCCTGCTTTTTCAATTGGTATCAGAGCAGGCAAACACGTTAAAGACCTCATAATTCTGTGTTTGTAGCGATCCGATTATGAACGAGTCTATCTCTAATAACGTACTCGGCCATAAATTACCGATGTTTTTCAAAGCTTGATTCACTCCGAGAAAATTGTCACATCTAGGTCAGTATCTAAACATTCTCTTAATGTAGAACCTGTTGAAGTATGGGAAACACGCCTAGTAGAACAATTAGATGAACTTTCTGATGAAGGTGATTCAGATATTGATGAGGAAGTCTCAGAGTATGTTAAGATTTTGAATTAGTTGGAAAAGAAAAAGATGACAACTTATCATGTCACACCTTTTCTCGACTAATCTCCGTCATTGACAAATAAGAAATTGAGAAGATGTTACGCAAGTGTTTATGTTTCGAATCGTTTCTAACGAATCGATCCTCAAGGATTCTCGAGGAAAACCTACGATGAAGTCACTAGAATGTGATAATCTTTTTCAAAAGTACTTTTTGTTGGAAGAGAAACTTGCAAAACGAATCAAGGATTAACTCTCAAAGAATCAAGTTTTGATGACAGAGAAAGCGCTTATCTCACTCGAGAAAAACGCCTTGAGGCTGATTTAGTAGTTGCTCTTGATGAAATTAAGGTATTGGAAGATGACTTGAAAAAGTTCAATACTAGTTCAAGCAAATTAACCACTATTCAAGGAGAAAGTAAAAATCATCGTGATACACGAGGATTGGGCTATAAGGGAATAGATGCTCCAAGTATTAGCAAAGAGGTAAAATTTGTCAAGGCTAGTGATTCTTCTCAACAAAAGGTTTCCACCGATGGCAAAGTGAAATAACTTCACCGGAAGTTAAAGTTCGAAAGAGCAAAGTATATTAACCTCCAAAGTCAGCACACACGGATCGAGGTAAGAACATATGTTTGCCACTATTGCGGAAATAAAGGTCACCTGAAAGGAGATGTCAAGCTCCCAGATAAGAAATGAGAAACTTCATGATGTTCTTTTTGGGCATCACAAGAAGTTGTGAAATCAAGATCATATGTTAAGATTAATCCCCTTAACGCGTTACAAGTTGTAATCGTCCAACCTTTAGGCAAAGGAATCAGTGTTGTGATAATCTTAGTTTTGCCTATAAACGTCATGCGAATCCTTTTCACAATCGTAATAGTTATCAAAAGGATAACTTCGTTAAGACGAAGACAAGATCCGATGCTCCCAATTGGAGAAAGACTAACTTGCAAAAGAATAGTCAATCCAATTCTCTTCCGAGAATTCTAGAAGAGAGTAATGGGAAGAAGGTTTTGGTTGTTCCGGTTGTCCCTAAACGCACTCAGAAGTGGGTACCAAAGAAAGCCAATGATTCTTTGAGTGTGAAAAGGAATGATCTTCCAAAATTCCATGACTATGGAGAAGGCAAAAGATCCATGATGTTGGAACTTAACAAGTTTTTGGAAAATGGAATTGGATGTGAAAGGTTCTAAAAGCGATCTCTTTCATGATAATACAAAGGTCACTTGTGGTGAGCAATACATTTTTCACCCCAACACAACTTGATTGTGTTGTAAGTGCATCCTCACCAAGGAATGCCTCGCTATGTATATGGTGAGGGAAGCACGGAATTGGGGCACATGATTATGTTCTGTAAAATTTTGTAGAATTCAACTCGATTCTTATAAAAAGGTATGTCTATAAACCTACGCAAGATTTGTGTTTTTATAATGATCCATGTACCTTGCTTATTGTTCATTCCTACCTAACTTGATATGTGTTTAAGGTTCTTCAACGTTTAGGTTTGAAAATAGTAGTTTGGGATATTTGGTCTTCATGGTACACCTACCAGGTATGCATAACATCATTTAAAATCAAAATCCAGGGGTTTAAGTACACATACCCGTTTGCATACTTCCCCAGGTCATGAAAATTCGTTTGCAAACCCGTATGCATACTTAATGTCGATATTCGGTAAACTTGTTTTGGCAGTAGCTTCTTCGTCCGAACTCGTAATCACCTCATTCTTTTTGCATTCTCTTCCTCTTTGAATTCTATTCAAATTGGAGATGAGAATTCCTGAATTTGGATAAGTTAAGATTGGTATTTGTCCCATCTCTTGTTTTCTAGTGTTTTGCTCCGTTTTGTTGCACTTGGTCCACTTCTCTTGGACTTGGGCACTTGGTTCATGGAGTACTGCTCTTCTAAGATCATTTGTAGCTTTTACAAGAATGTTGTTGGTGAATCACAAAGAAGGAAGTTCAAAATGGGCAGTAGTACGCATTGCTATGGGATTCTTGAATGTTCACAATCATTTTATGTGAGCTATGGTGCATGGTCGTTAATGACTTTGTATGTTCTTCTTTGTTAAGAAAATATTTTTATACGCATTTGGTAGCTATTATTGGTATAAATCCGGGCGAAAAAGATTGATTCTACCCTCTAAGGACAAATCATATTATACGTGCATTACGAGTTTGTCTTGATGCCTATGAATCTTCTGATGAGAATTTTATTTCTTTTGTTTTTTTCAAGAAGAGTACACATAGCTAAGTCCAACGATTTCATCTTTAATGTTTTTAGATTTATTTATTTATTTAAATTCTAAGCTTTTTGGAAGATGATATTTTTTTTTGCAATTTTAATCTTTATGATTTCATATATTGCAAATTGTATAGGATATGTTGTTTACGTCTGTGAACCTATGACTGTCCCATACTTGTTCAAAATTTAAGTCTTTCATATGTCGATATGCAAGTATTGATAAAAGAATGAATGAACTTTTGATATTACAAAAGTGTTAAGCCTATTATATGTCATTATGCAAATAATGATGGAAAAAAGGATAAAATTTTTGTTTACGAGGATTTTGTCTATTAAATGTCATTGTGCAAATAGTGATGAAAATTGGACGAATCCTTGTCTATTCCGCAGTATTGATCTTCCCTGATCCATATTTTTTATATATATACTGTGCGCCTCCATAAGTTCTCTTATGTTGAGCATTTTCGATTTAATTAATCATGGGTTTTTTTTGTGGTTAATTTAATTGAGTATTTTTGGATTCGAATTCGTATTCGTATGTGATTTGTTATGTCCAAAGAAATCATTCTTTTCTCTTGAAATTAAGGTCGGCCTTGTTGTTCTTTCGGGAATGACATTTTATGGGGGAGAGTTCTTAATTGAACTTATGTTGCCAAATCTTTGTGGGGAGTGCGGCTGTGGAATATTATAGGAGTTATCTTGTATCCTTTTAAACTCCTTGATGAAATCATTTAGCTTCAGCTATATGATTGCATCTAAAAAGTTGATATGTGCATTATTTTGGTCATAAAATGTCTCTATGGAAATTTCATTAGGATCCACTAGTTTTCGTACCTTTGCTAATTTTATTGACAAAAAGGGGGAGAATTAATGTGTAGTTCACACTACAAATATATATGGTTTTCAGATCATTTTGTAAGGGGGAGTGGTATCCATGTGAGATGGAGTATTGACAATGGGGGAGTGATACATATCACCATAGTATTGTTGTTGAAGTTGTGATACAATTGAACTTTGATGTTGTGTAATAATACTATGACACTCGTTAACAATGATTGAGAATTCTTGTTTTCTAATTGTTATGGCTACGGATTTTCAACAACGATGATACTAAACTTAAAACCTTTGGTTGGATGATAGACGCATTTATGTGTCTAATTTGTCCTCAATGTTTCGTATTGTTAGTACTCGTTTTTGTCCTTAGAGCTTCTCAATGGTGGTTGTGTGTGTTTCCTAGGTGGCAACATAAACAAGACATCCTCATTCCATTTTTTCCTTAAGTTTAGGGAGGAAAAATAGTTCATCTCCAATGGTGTTGTTTGTGATGTTTTGTGGATTAAATGTAAATATTATTTTTAGTAGTTTTTAGATTTTTAGAGCTAAAAATATAGTTATTTAATATATTGATTAATTTAGGTAAGCAAGCTTACTAGGATAGCTTGACATTGTCAAATTGAATGTCTAAAACTCGACATTCACCTTGACATTGTCTAACAAAAGTGAAGCCATGTCATCTTCACATTGATTTAAGAAGTTGGGGTTGAGATGAATTTTAGGGAAAATGAATGTCTATCCTATGTGGACTTAGACATTTATCTTCACATACATTCCATTGGAGAAGCTCTTATTATGGTGTTTTGTGTGTTTGTAGGTATTTTTGGAAATAAATATTGTTGGAAAATCTCGAAAAGTTGCTCGGAGCACCTCCTGAGGACACATGTTATGCGGACTCTCATTTCATTAAGGGGCACCTCAATTACTAAGGGGCACCTCGGTTGGGCACCTGCTATTCGCACCCCGCCTTAGTTAAGGGGACACCATCTTCATCGTTTGAATAATTGGTTTTGGCGGGGGAAAAAAAATCTCACAGCTATGCTACGAGACTTTGGGTGAGATTTAGGACGTTTTGTAGAGATTCAATCACTCAAACTTCATAGTTCGACTTGTTAGAGCATCATAGGCATGGTATGGTCGCTTAAATTGGTTCAATTTGGCTGATAATTACTTGGGAGCAATCGTGGTTCAACAGGGTTCTTTGAAAACCCGATATCTTGCTGCTCGGTTTTGGAAGATCTCTAGGGAGATTAAAACTCAAATTAGTTGGATAAGGCCTGTTACACTCTAACAGGACTGGTAAGTCCATCAGAACCGATAAATTTTGGCCACATCGTCGGAGAGAAGAAATCAGGGAGTTCGTGCAAGGGAGGAGTTATTCACGGTATTACAAAGTAGAGACGCGTGTGTTTGGACGCCGCAGAAGCATGAAGAAGCAAAAAAAAGGGAAGTTTCAAAGACTATCAAACACTCGTTGACAGCGTGAGAAGATAAAAAAGGGAAGTTATTCCCGTGACATACCAAGGAGAATAAAAACAATAATGAAGAAAATAAGTGAATTAAACTCAAGTTATATTGATCCTGTGGGTATATATAGGGTTCTGGGGACTCATAGAAGGGGGATGGAGAGTTTGGAGAGGTATAGAGCCTCAACAGAGCCGGAGAATCGAGTTGCAGAGAATTGTTTTCTGGCGCCGCATGAGTCAAGAACACGAAGAACAGATGTTCCCGTAACATTCGCTCTTCAACAAAAGTTAACGACTCGCACTGTGGGTCGTATTTTGGAGGCATACTTAAATCAACAAAGAACAACAACACTTTACATGTATCGTTCTTCAGAATACCTGTTTGTAACAATTAAAATCATGTTACAAATCAGGCTTTTCATCTTTTCTCCTTGTTCATCATTTGTAAACCATTTTTGAGCATTAATAATGATTTTTGGAGCGTGTTTACACCATGATGAGCTAAACCTAATCTCCGGGCGAGGAGGAAGCCATTCTTCCAAGAGTTATGTGGTAAAATTTATTTAAATTTATTTATGCAATTCTTTTATGATTATTTGCACCGAATGAAAGTTGAGTAAATGATTTTTATTAATCAGTTGTGTTTTCTCTTGATGAAGTATGCTTAGTTTAGGCTTTGATACTTCATGCTTGCGATTAACAATTGATGTTTTGAAAATCTAATTTAGGCAATGATTAGAATCACAATTTCTTTTGATTGGAGTTATATTGTCTAGAAATGCATGATACACATTAACATTAAATCACATGAATTTTGGTGAATGGTGAAATCCTGAACCCCGATCTCTCTATTATAGTCAGTTTTAATTTGCTTAATCTTAAAATTTAAATTTAAAAGCACAGTCTTCACAAGTCTCAACGAACCTATTACTACAACATCATTGAAAATAACCATCAATTTTTGGCGCCGCCGACGCGGACTTGTCTTTAGGCTAGAGTTTTTAGATTTTTTTTTTTAGGTTTTTATTTGTTTTTATTTGTTCTTCTTTACGTTTTTGGGTTTTTGTCTTTTCCTTACGAATTTGGAATTCGGAGCTTAAAGAAAATTTTGCCAAACCTTTTGTGAATACTTAAAGGCTGGGAGTAAAAGGCAAAGCGAAAGGAGCGAAAGAAGAAGATTTTTTTTTGTTTATAAAAAAGAGAGAAAAAAAAAGATAGAGGCTTTTTTATTTTTTATTTATTTTTTGTATATATATTTTTTTTTTAGACTTTCCTTTTATTTTGCACTTTTACTTTTTGGAATTTGGACTTGGACATTAGGACATTCTTTTATTTTTAAACCCTACGGAAGGGTAGTATTAAATATAAACTGTGTGCAGAGAAGGACGGTGATTACAATATCACCTCGGCCCCTGGGTTCGTACATGACATAGGAGTCGTGGCCCGAGTCGACTACAACGGTTCATCCCCATCACGGGAACGGGAGGTAAGTTTGTCGAAACACTCGCGAATCCCCCGTTAGCGAGTTACTGTATTCCTTCGTTTGCATATATGTCGAGGAACTGAAAACGGCTGTTTTAATTTCCTAGTAAAGGGCAAGGCCTGGCCATACAAGATAAGGGTTCGGATTTCATCACCGTTCTCTTCTTGCCCGCCTTAGGAAAACAATACTTAACGCGAACCTAAGCCTTAAAATTTGGAATAGAACGAGACCGATAGGGTAACGAGCTTAGTAGGAAAGTCTTTCGAAAAATATTGGTTACTCTTTTAGCATACTTGAAGTTCTTGATGGTCACCGTGAAGTTGAATGCGTGATCGCGCCGCCTTGTAATAGCGGTAAAGGCCTTGGGTATCAAAGCTCCACCGAGCTTCCTCGCCTTGATTCAACTTACTTTGACTTGGATTGATCCAGAGGGGTTTGCTTAAATTGTAACGAATTCTCTTCGAAGGATTAGGTCGGGTCTAGAAAACAATCTAAGTGGAGCCATCATGCTTTTTGTTTGCTAGATATCATTAGGTTTGCTGTGGTGGAGTCAGCCTTGTTTGTGTTTGCATAGAACTTCCCTTCCTTTTAGGATTTTTCTTTTTCTTTTTTATTTTGTTTTTCTAGTGTATGCCCGAGGTCATTAGAGAACGGGCTTGGAAAAGAAACACTCTAGGTCGTTTGATTAGTGACAAACCTAGTAGTTCTTCTTGTGAAGGCGGGAACCCAAGACTCTTCTTTTGAGAGCCCCGTTTTGGAAACTTCAGTTTTGAGAATCAGTCTCATTTGTGAGGAAAGTTCCCTAGTACTTCAAATATGCAACATGGCTACTTTGAAAGATTACATGTTCCCAACTAGGACCAACCGAGCTTCGTGTATTAAATTGCCAGCCAATACGGCTAATTTCGAGATAAAACCTAGTCTTCTTCGGATGATCCCTATATTCTTAGGAAAAGATGATGAGAACCCTTATTTTCATATTAGGGACTTTGAGGAAATTTATGGACAGTTAGAATAAAAGACCTTATCGATGAAGTCTTGAAACTTAAGATGTTTCCCTTTTCCTTGAGAGATAAAGGCAAGACTGGCTGAACAACCTACCATCCGGATCCATTGAAACATGGCAGAAATGACTCATGACTTTCTATATGAAATTCTACCCTAAGCATAAAACCTGAAATTTGTTAGGCGTAAAAATAGTGCTAGTGTGCAACAAGAGGGAGAGTCTCTTTATAGGTTTTTAGAGAGATTCAATGATCTCCTATCCCAAAGTGTCCTCACCATGGATTTGATAAGATGAAACTTCTGGAGATTATTTATAATGGTTTAGACTATTCGACTAAATCCATGGTCGAGTCTATGTGTCTTAGGTGAATTCACAAATAAAATTGCTATGATGCTTATACCTTCTTAGGAACTATCGCTGAAAAATCCCAACAGTGGGAGCCTTGTGTTGAACCCCCTAAAAGACTCTTGGTCAATAGAAGTAGCACCAATGTGGTAGATACAAGCTTCGAGTCAGATGTTGAGTTTGCTTTGCTTTGTCTAGAAGGTTAGAAGCTTTGGAAATGGGTCGGTCTAAAAATAGGTCCCTTGACGAACCTAATAGAGCCTCTCAAGTCTCTAGTTGTGGAATAGAGCCCGATAACTCATTTTGGGAAGGTCATGTTAGTGAAGAACAAGCCCATGTTTGTCTATAACAACGCTAGGTTTGAGAACCGTCGAAGTTTGACCCCTACTCGAGACCTACAACCCTAGTTGGAGAAACCATCCTAATTTTCTTGGTCTAAGGGCCGAATCAAGGACAGTCTAGTAATTCTCAGCCTCCCCAGGTTTTGGTTATACTCAGAACCCTTCAGGTCAAACCCAGTTTCATAACACTTCTGAGAAAAAGATCTCTACCTTAGAAGAAGCTCTTACTATGTTATCAGCCAACCACCTTAGCTTTCAACAAGAAACCAGGCAGAACCATAAGGATAATTCCCAGAATCTTGCTAAATTAGAACTTCAAGTCGGCCAAATAGCCGAGTATTTAAGTGAGAGAGAAGAAGGTAAGTTTCCTAGTCAATCTTAACCCAATCCTAGGGGGTCCATCAAATATCTTTAGTTGGTGAGGAATCATCAAACCATGTGAACTCGATAAAAACCCTTAGGAGCGGTAAAACGGTAGACAATAAGGTAGCCATGCCTAGTGGACATACTGTAGTTCCACATTCTACGTCCCAAGAGGAACCCGTAGGCGAGAAACTGAAACAATCCCTAAGGAGTCCCAAGAAATTCCCGTTAGGACTACCTTTGTGCCTAGAGCCCCATATCCGCAGCTTGTTATCCCCAACAAAGAAGGAGTCGACATTCAACGAGATAATGGAAACATTTAAGCGGTGAACATCAATATTCCGTTATTAGAAGCAATTACGCAGATGCCCGCTTATGCCAAGTTCCTTAAAGATCTTTGTACACGAAAGCGTAAGCTTAATGTCCAAAAGAAAGCCTTTTTAGCCGGTCAAGTAAGTTCCATTCTTCCAACCAAACACCTCCTAAGTATAAGGACCCTGGATGCCCCACCATATCTTGTGCGATTGGTAATCACATGGTCGATAAAGATTTACTTTACTTAGGAGCTAGTGTTAACTTACTCCCGTATCATGTATACACCTGGCTAGGGACTTGGTAAGTTGAAATCGACCAAAATGACACTTCCGCTTAGGCGATAGGTCTCACAAAGTTCCTCGTGGTGTCATTGAGGATGTTCTGATTGAGGTTGATAGGTTCATATATCCAAGGATTTTGTTGTTCTAGATACCCAACCTCGTTCAGGACCCAAGTGCTCAAATAACGATGATTTTAGGTCGCCCATTCTTAGCCACATCTAATGTCGTCATCAATTGTAGAACCGGACTTATGAACATATCTTTTGGTAATATGACTACTGAGCTAAATGTATTTAATGTCATTAAGTCTTCGAGATAGATGATTTAGAAGTGGTGAACATGATTAGCACTCTAGTTCCCGATCCTTTAGCTCCGCACTATGTTTGATAATCCATTATTTGATGAATCTTTCAAAGTGCCTCGAAGGAGGTAACCATGACGAACACCTTAGCTGATGAGCCTATATTAAAGGTTTTCTTTGATAATCCCTTATATGATGATGGTGTTCGTTTAGATGACCAGTCTCCCAAAGAAGCTAGTTATTGTGCTGACTTTATGGACCCTAGAATCCATCCCATAGATTTTGGTCTATCTGAGGATTTTGTTCACCCTAAGTTTGGGGGTAATGATGACTCTAGTGATCGTCTTGTATCCCTAATTGAAGTCCCTAACTTGGGACTCGAGCTTTGTGCGTCCGAGATATTATTCGAGTCTATTCGGACTCAAGAACCCGATCCTCCCGATATCATCCGAGAGGTAACCCATGTATTAGAGACCGTTTTCGGATGAATCTATTTATCAAGATACACATATGAAGCTCAATTATGCTACCCGGATGAACATAGTTGTCTTGATGTGAAACCTTCGACGAGGAAGTGCTCCTTCTATTCATTTATCCTCGAACCGGTGCGGTTGTTCGATATTGGTGTTAGCTCTATTTGGTCTTATGGACCCACAACTATTTCGGCTATTGGTGTATGACTTTGGAAAGTGAAGATCCTTTTTGAGGTATTTGATGTCCGGGGTCAAGACTTTAAACTTAGCACTCCTTGGGAGGTATCCTTGCTCATGCAACACGGTAATATTTTTCCTCATTTCCCTCTAGTGGTAACGGTTTCTCCTTGTTCATGTTTTTAATTTCATCTTTAGAACATTGAGGACAATGTTAGATTTAAGTTTGGGGGTATGGGAGAAACTTTTTAGTTGCAATAAATAAAACTCCAGAGCCTAGAAATTGATGTTTATTAAGGATGGCACTAACCAATCTAAGTGGATGGAAGCATCTTGGTTATAGGAGTTGAGGAACCAATCTGATTAGATGGAAACATCTAAAGAGTCTATTCATATAAGCACATAGCTCGGTGTTAGAAAAAGAAACATGGTAGTTTCGCCATATCCTCGTGATGGAAACATCGAAAGAATCCTGATCACTTCTTTTATTTTTCTTTACCATTGCTAGGGTGAAATAGAGTGACTGAGATACCAAAAAAATAAAAAAATAAATGAATATATATATATATAATAAAAAAAAAAAATTGAGACCGGACCACTAGACCAACCTAATAAATACAATAAAGTCGATCACCGGTACCCTTGTATATGCCAAATTTGAGTTGACCTAGAGTTAGGATTATCGATCACTTGGTCCCCTTTTATATGCCAAAAGTTGATATTAGTTGAACTAGTATCTCACCATTAGGATAGGTTCACCTTAGTCAACATCATCTACGTTTTCTCTACATCCATCTTCTTAATCTTTCCATGTGATTGGTTGACTCGGTTTATGTCCAAAACTATCCGAGTAGAGCTCACACTTTATATGAATTTTAGTATGCTTGAGTGCAAACTCGTGTACAACAATTGGAATTTCGCATCGGTACTTCCTCCCGTAGTCAATAAGTATGCCAACCAAGGAGATTCTTTAGTGCCTTCCAAGGTTCTCCGCGCATAGATAGCTAAGTGTCCTGGTAATGGTTTTGTGGGTACACCTATGGTAAACCCTCCTGAGACAACACTCGCCACTAGGGCCACCTAGGGGTTCAAATGATTTTTATTTTCTAGAATAAATTTGCTCGAGGACTAGCAAATAATAAGTTTGGGGGTATTTGATAGACGCATTTTTGTGTCTAATTTGTCCTCAATGTTTCGTATTGTTAGTACTCGTTTTTGTCCTTATTATGGTGTTTTGTGTGTTTGTAGGTATTTTTGGAAATAAATATTGTTGGAAAATTCGGCTCGAAAAGTTGCTCGGAGCACCTCCGGAGGACACATGTTATGCGGACTCTCATTTCCGTTAAGGGCACCTCAATTACTAAGGGCACCTCGATTAGGCACCCGCTATTCGCACCCCCAGCCGTTAAGGGGACACCATCTTCATCGTTTGAATAATTGGTTTTATGGAAAAAATAATCTCACAAAATGGCGACTTTGGGTCGAGATTTAGGACGTTTTAGAGAGATTCAATCACTGAAACTTCATAGTTCGACTTGTTAGAGCATCATAGGCATGGTATGGTCGTCGAAATTGGTTCAATTTGGTCGGATAATTACTTGGGAGCAATCGGGGTTCAACAGGTTCTTTGAAAACCCGACATCTTGCTGTTCCTTTTGGAAGATCTCTAGGGAGATTAAAACTCTGAAATTAGTTGGATAAGGCCGTTACACTCTAACAGGACTGGTAAGTCCATCAGAACCGATAAATTTTGGCCACATCGTCGGAGAGAAGAAATCAGGGAGTTCGTGCAAGGGAGGAGTTATTCACGGGATTACAGTGTAGAGACGTGTGTTTGGACGCTGCAGAAGCATGAAGAAGCAAAAAAAAGGGAAGTTTCAGCACTATCAAACACTCGTTGACAGCGTGAGAAGATAAAAAAGGGAAGTTATTCCCGTGACATACCAAGGAGAATAAAAACAATAATGAAGAAAATAAGTGAATTAAACTCAAGTTATATTGATCCTGTGGGTATATATAGGGTTCTGGGGACTCATAGAAGGGGGATGGAGAGTTTGGGAGAGGTATAGAGCCTCAACAGAGCCGGAGAATCGAGTTGCGGAGAATTGTTTTTGCTTCCATGAGTCAAGAACACGAAGAATAGGCAGCCCAGTAATGCTTCTTCAACAATAAGCAACGACTCGTAGGCGTGGGTCGTAGTTTGGAGGCGGAGACTTAAATCAACAAAAGAACAACAACACTTTACATGTATCGTTTCTTTGTAATGCTTTTGTAACAACTAAAATCACATAAATCAAAGCTTTTCATCTTTTCTCCTTGTTTATCATTTGTAAACCATTTTTGAGCATTAATAATGATTTTTGAGCGTGTTTACACCATGATGAGCTAGAACCCATCACTTTGGGACGACGGAGGAAGCTGTTTTGCACCCATGTGGTAATTCTATTTAATTCCTTTATGACTATTTGCACTATTATAATTGATTTATGATTTTTATTGATTATTTGTGATTTCGTTTGATGGTGTATGCTTAGTCTAAGAACTTTTGATGCATCATGCTTGTGATTTACATCTAATACTTTATAAAATCTACTTTGGCAAAGAATACAGAGTCGATGTTTGTTACTTTATGAGCCTTAATTGTCCGGAATTGATAGATGAACCCCATGAATACGAGAATTGGTGGAATCCCGAGTCCCAGTAACTCTCTCCATCTTGTGACGTAAATTGTATATACTCTTTATTTTTATTATTTTTCTTTATTAAATCCTAGAATCGATTTCATCAAGTCCGAGTGAACGACAACCTTACTACCACTTTCTACAGCATTATTGAGTCACATCATTGGAGTACTTGGAACTTGGAAGTGACGAAGATTTCGAGCAATGTTGAAGAACCAAGGAGATCAGACATGTGGAAATGGCTACAAAGTTTATTATTTATTCTGTATTCCATATGTATTGATAATTTTGTCACTAAAATTGACAAAGGGGGAGATTGTTAGAGCACTGCTCGGTCGAACTCGCATGCGTTTTGATAGACGCATTTATGTGTCTATATTGATCTCAATTATATATTGTTAGTGCTCGATTTTGTACTTATTTGGTTATTTTATGTCTTTGTAAGTGTTTTTGGAGAAATAAGCTTTGCGGCGAATTTGGCTTGAAAAGTGGTCCGGGAGAAAATTACTAAAGGCACCCGAGAAGACGACTACAAGCACCTCGGAAGTATGCTGGAGACTCCCCAGAAAAGTCATAATTACACCTCAGAAGAATTGCTAAACGGACTCCCGGTTTGGATAAGGGGTACCCTCAGGACACCCCCTAAGGCACTTGCGCACCCCATGAACGGATAAGGGGCGACCATCTTCAACAGCTTTAAATCTCATGTTTTGGCGGAAATATTCATGCAAAGTGAAGAACAGTTTAGGGTTCGATTTTTCGAGGATTTCCAAGAGATTCAATGGCGGGATTGTGTTGGCATGGATTTGTTGGAGCAAAACAGGCCTGGTATAAGTGTTTAATCCGATCAAATTGGGCCAGAGTATCACTGGTTATTCAAAACAGGGAATAAGATATTGCGGGATTGCATGGTTGTATTTTTAGAAGAGATTTTGTGCGAATAACGGTGCATATGGATTGGGATGAAGTTCAAGCGACAAGGCAGGGATGAGTGACGTGTTGGAATCAAAAACAGGGCATGAAATCTTCTTTATATTTGGTAGTTTGTTAAAACAGGGAGGAGTTATCTCGGGTATTTGCTGCTGTACTTGGAAATTATGTAACGATATCTTCTCTGCTGGATTTGATACGATCCTAGAGAAAGTTTAGAGGCGTTGGATGAACTCAGAAGCCGCGTATAGAAGATGGAGAAAGAAGAAAATAATGCCGAGACTTTCAGGTGAAGAAAGGAAAGATTTAATCGAGTTTTAATCGGCCGGTGATGGTATATAATAGCTGGTACGAGTTCTAGGAGAGGAGGTCGGAGAGTTTGGGGTCGATTGGAGGCTTCAAACGCTGAGGGAGTTGTAGCAAAGAAAGCAGGAAGAAGAAGAAGAAAAGTTACCTGCTGTAAAAAACTCAAGAACACCAAGAACATTGAACCATCAAAAGCCGTCATGAGCTTCTCGAATACAACAAACAGATTTAATCATCTATCGTTGTCAAGGCCTCTTAAAACAAAGACTCTCGAGAGACGGTCGTTTATCTCTGGAAATCATTGTAAGCACTTTATTAATATTTTTAATACAATGATTAATGAAATTTTCTCCAATCTTCGTTCTATGAGTAACTAAATTTATTTTCTAGGGTTTTGGAGGAAACTATTTTTGATGGGTAATATTTAGTAATTAATTTCTTTGGCATATTTACTCCAAAAATTGTGTTTTAATTTGTCTAAAAATTCTCTCTTCTTTACATGCTTCGTAAAAACGTTTTGGGTAGTTTCTACCGTTCTTTTATAAGCGAAGGAGGATTAGGCCTTAGAATAGCGCAGAAAGTCATAAAAAGAGCATGTAGTGTTATATCTTCCAAAGCATGAGATTGAGTTCAAAATTGTTTTGAGTAAAGTCGGAGTATTATGTCAAAGTTTTATTTATTGAGTTTACCATCATTAGAAGTAGTGAAATCCAAAGTCCTAGACTCATCTCTCCTTGATAACAAAAATCAATTGTAATTAGTTTGTGTTAGTATTTTCTTTTATTAATCAAAACCAAATCTTAAAAAAAGTCCGAGCGAAACGATACTCTTATACTTACCACTTGTAAAACCGCAATCGTTTTTGGCGCCGACGCGGACTTGTAATTAGGTTTAGGTTTTAGGTTTTGTATATATTTTATTTTTTTAGATTATTCTTTTGTTCTATTTTACGTCTTTGGTATTTTTGTCTTTATTGTGCAGGTTTTGCTTGAAACGGAAGTTGATAGGTTGGACTTGCCATAAAAGGAGAAAGCCGAAGATTTTATTTTTAAGGACTTTTATTTTTGGTAGTTTCTTTATTTATTTTTGGACTTATAATTTTCTTGTATTTATTGTTTGTGTTTATTTTAGTACTTTATTTATATATATAAAAAAAAAAACAACACTGCACACACCAATTGCATCTCGTCAGACTACCGAATTTAGGAAAACTAGTGGATTAGTAAGCTAAACCCGTGCCTTGGGCCTTATGGGAGTTACCAATGAAAGTCCACAAACCTCAGCCTCGTACCTTTGGGTATATTTTTTGCTGTGGTAACTGAGCCTACCCATTTTAGTCGACCTTGCATTTGCATTTGCACAAAAATAATGTCGAACCGGGTATTACAATAGCCAATACAATGAATATCCACTGATTTTCAAAATGGACACTACTACTTTGACCACGGTGTGCATAGTGGTTGGGAACACCAACCTTTTCAAGGTTATGGTTCATATCATAGTGATCCCAATTACTATTCACACGTCCACCAATCATACGAACGGGCGAATGAGCAATATTATAATGAAAAAAAATGAGATTTCTCCATCTCAGAGGATTTAATCAAACAATTTCCACCAGTTCGATGAATATAAAACTAATTCCTTAGAAGATGCACTCAAACAGCTTTCAACAAGCGACCGATATATCACCTAGTGAATATTCAAGTCTTTCTTTAGAGGAATCACTTAAGAAGTTCAATGAAACTACACGTGAATCTAACGCGTCAATCTCAAATAATCTGGATAGAATGTGTGAGACCGTTAATATATATGTGGAACGATGTGCACCTAAGGATATTGCTCATAATGAACTTGAATTCCAAAATAGTGTTTCCAATCTTACCCCTAATAATACATATAATTATTCACCTAATTTAGAGGAAGAGGTTAGATCCGAATACACTACATGTTTTGATAAGGTTCAACCATCCTCGTATTTTTATGATGATGAGGATAGTGTCGTTGAAGAATTTGAAATGCGTAGTCATAATGACGAGGAAATTGTTACACCAAGTGATCCTGATGATTATAATGGTGTCTCGTAGTTTAAATCCTAATAATATTGTTGATTATTCACCTATTCAAAAGGAAGTGGATTTGACTAGAGATACCATAGTTTTAGACGGTGTAGTATATCATTGTGATTACGAAGTGATGATGGTATAGAGGAAAGAGTTTATCCCGAGACTAGGGTTTTAGAGTCTATCGATTCGGAAACAATAGTCTCTTCTCGAGGATTATACAAATGTAGAACCACCTAATTTCAACCTAGAAGAAATAAAATACCATTTTCCTAAATCGATAATTTAGAAATTAAGGAAATTGTGACTAGTTTATCCAAGGATATTGACAACTCTAGGTTTGGGGGTGAACATCATTCTCCCCGTGGTTTACCTTCGACTCTTACAAAGGTCCCTAATTTGGGACTTAACATATGTGCCTCTACCACCTTAAGAGACTATCTTCATGCACGCTTTCCGAACCTAGTTATGTCCGTAATGAAACTCAGTTGATAGAAACCCATCCTCTCGGTTGATGTAGTACATCCGGTCTATGATACCATAATTGACTTTGTTGTCCCACCAAGATTTTATTTACCAAATGTGGGAGTATCTCAATTTGAAATGTGTCAAGATATAGTTTTTAGAACTAAACCTAATTATTTTAGGAAATTAGAATCGCCGACACATTTCCTTGAAAATGGCCACCACTTTCAATATGGTCAACTATGTAAGTCAAATCTAATTGACTTAGAGGATCCTCAATTATTCAAGTTATTATTATGTGCTTCTAAATTTTTCCAGACCTTAGAACCCGATATTTCGGATCTTACTTATGAGGAGGTGCATCCCAAGAAAATATTTTATTTAGACCCTTTTATAGAACTCCGAACTCAAACACAACTAGATGTAGTTGTCTTAAACAGAAACTAGGCAAGGGTGTGCTATGTTTATTCTTGGTTTGTTGCGAGTTTCCTTTTATCGTTGTTAACACTTTTTGATGCGAGATGATCCACAATTGTTTCTGATTATTGCTTTATGATATGAAGTGATTAATTCTTTCTTATGTCCTGGTCAAGACGTTAAACTTAGCACTTCTTGGGAGGTAACCCATGTTCTTGCAACACGGTAATATCTTTCCTTATCTCTTTTGCTTCAAATGTTAACGGTTTCTCCTTGTTCATGCTTTTAATTTCATCTTTAGAACATTGAGGACAATGTTAGATTTAAGTTTGGGGGTATGGGAGAAACTTTTTAGTTGCATTGTTAAACTCTCGAGCCTAGAAATTTATGCTTATTAAGGATGGCACTAACCAATCTAAGTGGATGGAAGCATTTTGGTTGTAGGAGTTGAGGAACCAATCGATTAGATGGAAACATCTAAAGAGTCTATTCATAAAAGCACGGAGCTCAGTTGTTAGAATTAACATGATACTTTCACCATATCTCGTTGAGTCCTTTTCAATTCAGTTTTATTTTGTTTTGTTTTTAAACTATGTTTCTCTAAGTGATTCGGTGGGGCTCACGATTCAAGTTGTTACCAATGCCAGGGTGAATTAGAGTGATTGGAATATCCAGAAAAAAAAAAAAAAAAAAAAAAAAGACCAGGACCATCCGACCAACTTAATAAATTAAATAAAGTCGACCACTTTGGAACCCTTGTATATGCCAAACAAAGTTGACCTAGAGTTAGGATTATCGACCATTGGTTCCCTTGTATATGCCAAAGTGTGTTGATATTAGTCCAGACCAGTATCTCAGTCCATTAGGATAGGTTCATTTTGGCGGAGGCCTTCAGACAGATATGAGAAACACCGTTCACCTTAGTCAACATCAAAACCATCTACGTTTTTCTATATCCATCTTCTTGATCTATCCATGTGATTAGTTTTGACTCTGGATATTGATGTCCATAGTGCGACTATCCGAGTAGAGCTACGTGACTTATATATGAATTTTAGTATGCTTGAGTGCAAACTCGTGTACAACAATTGGAATTTCGCATCAGGTACTTCCTCCACGTAGTCAATAAGTATGCCAACCAAGGAGATTCTTTAGTGCCTTCCAAGGTTCTACGTAAATAGCTAGAGTCCGGAGTATAAAGGTTTTGTGGGTACACCTCAAAACCCTCCCGAGACTATAACTCGGCCACTAGGGGCCACCTAGGGGTTTAAAGGCTTATTGCATACGCTAAATGCAATCGACGATGCTCGCGATAAAGTGAGTTAGGATTTTTATTTCAGATTTGATTTGATTTGCTCCTGGACTAGCAAATAATAAGTTTGGGGGTATTTGATAGACGCATTTATGTGTCTATATTGATCTCAATTATATATTGTTAGTGCTCGATTTTGTACTTATTTGGTTATTTTATGTCTTTGTAGGTGTTTTTGGAGAAATAAGCTTTTGCGGCGAATTTGGCTTGAAAAGTGGTCCTGGGAGAAAATTACTAAAGGCACCCAGAAGACGCACTACAAGCACCTCGGAAGTATGCTGGAGACTCCCCAGAAAAGTCATAATTACACCTCAGAAGAATTGCTAAACGGACTCCCGGTTTGGATAAGGGGTACCCTCAGGACACCCCCTAAGGCACTTGCTATTCGCACCCCATGAACGGATAAGGGGCGACCATCTTCAAAAGTTTAAATCTCATGTTTTGGCGGGAAATATTCATGCAGTGAAGAACAGTTTAGGGTTCGATTTTTCAGGGATTTCCGAAGAGATTCAATGGCGGGATTGTGTTGGCATGGATTTGTTGGAGCAAAACAGGCCTGGTATAAGTGTTTAATCCGATCAAATTGGGCCAGAGTATCACCGGTTATTCAAAACAAGGAACAAGATATTACGGGATTGCATGGTTGTATTTTTAGAAAAGATTTTGTGCGAATAACGGTGCATATGGATTGGGATGAAGTTCAAGCGACAAGGCAGGGATGAGTGACGTGTTGGAATCAAAAACAGGGCATGAAATCTTCTTTATATTTGGTAGTTTGTCAAAAACAGGCAGGGAGGAGTTATCTCGGGTATTTGCTGCTGTACTTGGAAATTATGTAACGATATCTTCTCTTTGGATTTGATACGATCCTAGAGAAAGTTTAGAGGCGTTGGATGAACTCAGAAGCCGCGTATAGAAGATGGAGAAAGAAGAAAATAATGCCGAGACTTTCAGGTGAAGAAAGGAAAGATTTAATCGAGTTTTAATCGGCCGGTGATGGTATATAATAGCTGGTACGAGTTCTAGGAGAGGAGGTCGGAGAGTTTGGGGTCGATTGGAGGCTTCAGAAACGCTGCAGAGGAGTTGTAGCAGCAGCAGGAAGAAGAAGAAGAAAAGTTACAAGCTTCTGTAAAAACTCAAGAACACCAAGAACATTGAACCATCAAAAGCCGTCGCAAAGCGCCTCGTATACAACAACAGATTTAATCATCTATCGTTGTCAAGCAGTCTTAAAACAAAGACTCTCAGAGACGGTCGTTTATCTCTGGAAATCATTGTAAGCACTTTATTAATATTTTTAATACAATGATTAATGAAATTTTCTCCAATCTTCGTTCTATGAGTAACTAAATTTCTTTTCTAGGGTTTTGGAGGAAACTATTTTTGATGGGTAATATTTAGTAATTAATTTCTTTGGCATATTTACTCCAAAAATTGTGTTTTAATTTGTCTAAAAATTCTCTCTTCTTTACATGCTTCGTGAAAACTGTTTTGGGTAGTTTCTACTGTTCTTTTATAAGCGAAGGAGGATTAGGCCTTAGAATAGCGACGAATGTCATAAAAAAGAGCATGTAGTGTTATATCTTCCAAAGCATGAGATTGAGTTCGAAAATTGTTTTGAGTAAAGTCGGAGTATTATGTCAAAGTTTTATTTATTGAGTTTACCATCATTAGAAGTAGTGAAATCCAAAGCCCTAGACTCATCTCTCCTTGATAACAAAAATCAATTGTAATTAGTTTGTGTTAGTATTTTCTTTTATTAATCAAAAACCAAATCTTAAAAAAAGTCCGAGCGAACGATACTTTATACTTACCACTTGTAAAACTGCAATCATGTTTCTATCTCAAGCATGTTTGTCAATGTTAGTGATCAAAACTATAAGTCTTGATTTTTAGTCTACTTATAGCTAAGTCTCGGACTAGGATAAAAAGTGTAGTTGACCTCAAGACTCCATGGCGATCATCATTCAAAGACGAAGAACTACTCAAGGAACTTGTGGAACTTCGTCGACTAAAAAGGTATGTGGAGACTTGAACTTATCTATCACTCAAAAGTCTATCTACTTTATCTCCTATCTTGAGACAAAAGTTGTATTGCTATATAGACTTTGATTATACACATTTGCTATTTCGAGACGAGTTTATCTCGCGTATCTATTTCTCGAAATATGTGTTGGTAAGATTTCGCTTTGGCCAAGTTCATCTTTACTAATGACGAAAGTCATATTAAGTTTCAATTACTTGAAAATGGCTTTGACGAAAAATGGTTTGTGAATAACAATCATATAACGTCCTCTAAGAATGTTTCAATGATGGAAGGATATAAACATTGTGTGGTAACACATATGTGTGCAAGTCCTTATTACTTGAACCAAAGTATGCGTACTTTGATGCTCATGAAAACCGGAACTAAAGTCCGCGTACCAGTACGCGCACCATCGGAAGTTCATGTCCCGTGAAAATATGCTGGAGTTTGTGAACTGAAAACAAACTTATTCCGGGTACTTAAGTCCGCGTACTTAGGTTGGTTATTTACTAAAACACGATTATTCGTGAACTTAAACTTACATAAACTAAGGAACGCATAATTGCAAACCGAGGCTATAACGTTCATTGATTCGAGTGAACCAAATTGTTTTTCGCTTCGATTGTGTCTTATATACTTTTTTAAGATCTAAGCAATTGAACAACTCTCTAACTAGTTCATTTGAGTCATTCGAACTAATTGTGGTAAAGAAGAATATGGTTGATATGAAAAAGCTCATATGGCTAATCATTTGGTTAACTACTGTTAAACCGACTAAGTGTACATGTTTGGGTACGGTTACACAAGCCTAAATAAATGTGCATTTCATTTGTGTGTAACAAGCTAAGTTCGATCTAACGGTTGAAAGATATTAGCTTGAATCTAATCAGGTTTTCATCTAACGGTGAATATTGAATGCTTTGTTACCAAGGTAACTTAGATCGCAAACCCTGATTTGAAAGTCTATACAAAGAAGAACTCTAGAAACTGGGAAACCTAATCCCCACACCTTCGTTGTTATACTAGTTGTATTAGCTAGAGTCGATTCTCCTTTAACCTTAGGTTTCTTCTCGAGACCCTGTAGGTTAACGACTTGAAGACTTCATTGGGATTGTGAAGCCAAATCAAAGTATTTTCTCTGTAGTTGCGTGATCTGATCTTGTTGTTTCTATCGTATTTGAATACAATCGTAAGATTGGATTTAGATTGGTTTCTCCGATATGCAAGATATAAAAGAAGTCACAAACACCTTCGTCTCATCGTTTGTGATTCCGCAATATCTTCTTTCGCTAGTCGATTAAGATTATTGTGAGGTAATTGATAATTCTAGGCTGTTCTTAGGGAATATAAGTCCGGGTTACCAATTGGTTCATGTTCACCTTGATTTATCAAAAGATGGAACAAAAATCGTAGGTATTTCGTGGGAGATGATTTATCTATTACCGTAGACTTTTCTCTGCGTGATACAAATTTGTTTATTAAAGTCTTCGACTTTGGGTCATAACAACTCTTAGTTGTGGGTGAGATCGGCTAAAGGGAATCAAAGTGCGTAGTATCCTCATTGGATCGAGAGACGTAAGTAAATGCAAGAACTGTACCTTGGATCAATGTGAGATTGATTGGGGTTAAACTACGAGTCCGGACTGAAGTTAGTTTGTAGTAGGCTAGTGTCTATAGCGACTTAATACGGTGTGTGTTCAAATTGGACTAGGTTAGGGTTTTTTGGCATTTGCGGTTTCCTCGTTAACAAAACTTACGGGTGTACTGTGGTTATTTCTTTTCCACATTATATTTGGTTATATAATTGAAATATCACGGGTTGTGCATTGAATCGATCAATTGGGAAATCCAACCTTTGGTTATTGATTGAAATTGATTGATCCTTGAACATTGGTCTTTGTCTGCTTCAAGTGATTCTCTTGTATTCAATTAGACTCGCACACAGATTTTTATTTGCTTGAGTAAGTATTGAATCGAAAAAGTGAGATATAACTCTTTGATATACTTTTATTAAGATTGAGTCTGACTGTCTAGTTGATTCTGTTAAAAGTATATTGGAGTTTTTCCATACAGATTGCTAAGCGAAATATTGGGTATGGTTGTTAGACCCCCGCTTTTTCAGAAACAACAAGCAAATTAGCAACACGTCAACTATGAATACTACCCTGAATCAAAACCCCAAAGACAACATCATAAATTTAACTTGAAGTAGATATAACCACCATCACCACCACCTCAATCAAAAATACTTCTAACCAAAAAGATCGGTGATGAACCATACAAGGAAAAACATCACATGAAATCTTGGTAGATTAAGATTTACAATGAGCAGATCAGACTGCACACACCACCACCTCAACCAAAAACACCCACATACTCCATATTGTTGATTAACAACAAGAAAGATGCAAATAAAGAGAAAATAGAAATCGAGATTAACTTGTGAAGCTTAAGAAACTTGAACTACTAAAAAAACGGAAACAACCGAGATAAATTAAAATACTACGCTTAGATCCGGTCATAGAGACCGAACTGAGCGGGACATGCATGACTAAAAGGGCTTATTTCGAGACGAATAGGTTTTAAAGAGAGGAGAGAGGTTTTAGATTGGGTGAATTTCTTTTTATGAAAGATTCTTAAGCTTATTTTAAGATCTATACATATGATAAAAAGCATAAGCAATAAACTTATTTCTAGTTTATTATTTCGGGTTCCACTTTTATTTGTATTCAACAGAGAGTCTTCACCTGGATATCACAAATAAAATTATGTCTCACTTCCGATCGTATTTAGTTTTGAGTTTGCAAAACATGGAGAACTCTTCCCTCTTGTTTCAAGGTAGGTCTCCTCAGAGCCGATCCCGAGGTTAGAAGGGCTCCGCGCAAACTAATTCCTAAGGCCTTTTATATACGGTGAATTTTTTTCATAACATAATAAAAACAAACAAAATCATTTTATTATCGACTAAAAAAAGGTATAGCCAAGTAATCGTCAATATTTACTGCGTTTTCATAATCAATTTTGGCATATTCATGAAAAAAAATAATTAAAAATAACAAGATAACCAAAGACAATTTGTATACAAGTTTATGAATTTAAGTTTTATATAGGTATACACCTGACATAAGATACAAAAAGAATAAGTAGCCTGATGGTTAAGTATGTAGTCCTCTAAGTTACTTAGAGATTCGAGTTTCCTCTCTTGCCCCAGGAAGGAGCTAGAGGATAAATAAACTTAAAAGAAGTGTATTTTTTTCTAGGAAAAATGATCAAAATTGCCAGGATCAAAACTCTATGGAAGTTAAATTAGCTAGTTTAAATTTCAGTTCCAGTACTTTAGATAACTTTAAATTGGAAGGTCCAAATTTAAACCTTTTATTTAATTATCTTCATTCTGTAAGTGGTAGTGGTAATGACAATGCCACCAACAGAGATAGCTCACAAAGGTTTATGCATGATGCTGGAGGCAGCTCTGCAAATCTTAGATGTAACTATTGAGTTTCTGCTTTCGGGCGAATAACTCTATTTTCTTTGATGTTTATTATCCATTTTCTTTGATAAGGAGGAATCATTTTGGTCCAGAAAACTTGATATGTGTTGTTACGATCCTAAAGCTAAAAGTGCCAGCATAATTTCGAGTGTAGATAGGGAATTTATATCTTACCAGCAATTCCCTGAAAGATCTAGGAGTACAGCCTATTCAAATATAGAGTGAATGATCATCTTCTTTATCTTTTTATTTTGAGGAGAAAGGTTATAATATTAAGAGAAAAATAAAAAAGACTTTCAAAAAGAAATAAATGAAAAAAAATTAATAAACAAGGCTTCAAAGAGCCGAGTACAAGCAGATGTCAATGTGGTAACGTGGTAAAGTCGTTGGGTGATGATACCAGCGACCTAAGTTCGAAACTTGTCAGCATCGGGTGGTGGGTTTTTCTTTTTTCTTTTCCTAGCTACCTGGGCTTGTAGGTAGTAAACCTCTTTGAGGTTTAAAACTTTAATATAATCTTTGAGCTTTGACCTAATTTTTTAAAAAAGTCGAGTACAAGGTCAAAAACAACCAAAGCAGGAGCCTACTGTAAAACGAAAAAACAGAAGCAACAACCCAAACATCAAGCTATAAGCACATCATTTTTCCTTTATCGACTTTCTGTGACCTCTACGAAGCTCGTCATTAATAGGCTCATCTTTCCAGCCAAGTTTTCCAAACGCCCTTTCCTTTTTAAGTTTCTAAAAGTTTTTATCATCTTCCAGCCAAGTATTGCAAGCTTATCATCTTCCTCATGTTATGTTTAGCTTATTTCATAATGGAAGAAAAAGTCATGATTTATAAAGGAGGATACCGGTCCTACTAGGGGTTGATACAATTTCATCGATCCAACGGACATGATCGCTTAATATTTTTTTTGTCTTATATAAAATGGTATCAGCTCCTAATAAAACTAATATCACTCTTTATAAATCATGAAAAAGTATTCTAAAACTCAAAGCATCGTTTCGTAGATGTATGAAGGGCTGCCCCATGTTTTTAATTTATTAGCTTTTTTTATTATGGAAGAAAAAGTATTCTAAAACTAGCACCAGGTCAAGACCACGTAGTTGATTCTAGTTGTGTTTGTTGTCGATTTATGATCAAAGTATACATATAATGCATTTTTATTTGTAATATATATTTCATAATGTTGTTTTACGGAGCTTTGACATTGCACATCTCTGTTCGTTTAACACAAGAAAGGAACTAGGAAGTCTTTGTAGCAAGGTTTGAAAAACGGGTCACGACTCAGGTCACGGACACTAGGTGTGACCGTTATAATGTGTTTTCTCAGGTGTGAGCACGTTTTGGGCCAAAAACGCGTTATATAGTCAAAAAACGCGTTTTTGACGTTTTGAAAATAACAGGCGTTGTAACTGTTACATAGGAAATAAAAAAAATTATTGATCCGAATTTCCTATGTAACGGTTATAACGTGCGTGAAAACGTTTTAATGAGTCTAAAAACGTTGTTACAAGGTATTTTAATTTTTTAATACTCCCCACGTCCCTAAATAAATGACCTATTAATTTTTAAATTTTGTCCAACTAATAGATGACCTATATCATTAAGAAATTCTAATACTACCATTTTATTTGATTATTGTTAGTGTATAATTCGAAGTCATGTTTATATTCTTTACATAGGTGTTTTAAAATGCTTTTCGCTATACAAAAGTTTGATAAAATTCGTGTCGGTAAATTATAGCCACTAAAATTTCGTCGGCAACAATTAACTAGGTATACTTGTCCCTTTATTAGATCGCAGAATTTCCATCAAATGCCAAGAAGCGGGGTTTTAACAAGTCTATATGGTACTAGACTACTAGTTTATAAAAGTTAATAATTGAATGCTTAAAAACTCGGTAAAGTAGGAATTTCATTATGAGTTAGGGTAGAGTCAATCAACCCATTATCGATTCGATCTAAAATTGCACTTCTTATAAGATGAAATAATTATTACGTCCAAATCATGTACCCACCAACACTGCATAATGATGCATATATAGTTCTTTCTTTTATTTCATTTTAAGTTTTAACATGTACCCCATGACCACGTCCAAATCATGTACCCATTTTAACATGTACCCACCACCACGTCCAAATCATGTACCCATTTTAGTCTTTGAAAGAAGTGAAGAACTAAAGCAGATTCATTGATTCATGAATTAAAGATTGAAGTTGGTGACCAAAACGTGGGTACATGATCACACTATTTTTTTCTTCTTTCATTGGGGGAGGCAACGAATAATAGGTCGCGTCAATTTGCTTGACTGGATAGCGGGAAGATGAAATACCCGATTTTACCTTAAGAAGAACAAAGGTTAAATACGCTGGAAGAGGAGACCGTTAATAATCCAGAGCATGTCCCTCTACCATACAACTGGCATGATCTGGAAGTTCAAATCTCATACGAAAGGTTATCGGTGAGTGACTTTGTTTATAATTTTGGTAATCTTTCATTTGGTGACAATACACAATGTTATGAGAATGTGAATCCAACATATGATTCTAGTTACACTTCCGATCGCTCTGACCATGGTGTTCAACATATGAACGACGAATATAATTCTAATATTGATAATAATAATGAAGTAGGTAACAATAATGATGATATCAAGGAGGTTATGATAACAATAATGATGGTTATTATGATGATGATACTTATGCAAACAAAGATAGCCGACTCCAGACAACGATGACTATGATGTGGAATGGAATCGCGTAGAAAATAAAGAATACTTGAAAAAGGTGGTGGTCGTAGTTGGTTGCGTATCTTTTTAAATGATGAATACTAGTTCAACAATCCTATATTTTTTAAATTTGTAGTTTTAATCCTGTAGTTAGTTTCCTTGTATCATTTAAAAATATTTAATTCAAGTTTTCAGGTTTTCAATCCAGAAGAAAAAAAATCAAAAGAAATGGTAAGAAAGTTATTTACACTTTATAACGTGCGTGATAACTAAACAGCTTCTAAAAACGCACGTTAAAATGTTATTTATAAGAAAAAAACATTCAAACTAATTTTAGAAAAACTTCTAACGTGTATGAAAACCGAAAAATGTCTTATAAACCTGCTTTTTTCCTATTTATCGGCCTAATAAAGGCACAGGGTTCGGGGACCCTCATGGCCACGGTATATGGGTGTGACCGTTTTAACGGTCGTTTTTCCGGTAAAAACGGACGTTTTTAAAACCTTGCTTTGTAGCGACTAGCCTGCTGCCTGCCAGACCAAGGAAGCCACAGGCTACAGCAAAACACGAAAATATTTTGAGGCAAAAAAGAAGACAACAAAATAAAGTCCACGTTCCAACCATCAAATTCTTTTTGGAAAATCATTCGGGGTCACGTACTCTTTATGTGGTGTGGGGTCCACAAAATCCAATGATAGCTTGATCGCCGACTATTCCCCCACAACATCCCGCAAGATACAGACAAAACAGGAAACCCCACGTAATACTGTACCATCTTGATGTTAAGAAGGCACCCAAAACCGTTAGATTTCCCGCGGGAGATATTGTAGGAAAAAACCGCGGTATCTCTAGCATCTCCGGTTTTTTTACCCCATCATCAATTATTCAGATATTCATCCTTATTTTCTCTCTCCAGCCTCCACACTAAAAATGTTATTTTGTCAGGCCAAACGGGACACACTAATCCTACACAGTACACACCATATTTTAAGGATCTGTCTGTGTTTGCAAGACATCCTGAATTAAACATGAAATCTAAGTACGATGGTATCAATATCGATGTTCAATGTCACGGTAAGTACAGTGATAAAATCACCGAGTAATAATATAGGGACCGTTTTTTTTCTTCTATTTATTTATGTACATTCTAGCCGCCGCCGCCACTAAACTTGTTTTCCGGTATCTTCAATTTTCATCGCTATTTCCTCCGAAGTAAATGAGTAATGACGGTTATTAGGTGACATGTGGAGCGGGTGTGGGACCGTGAAATAAGTCAAATTCTATGTTTCCTCCCTCTCAATAATAATATACATAGAATTGCAGCGGGCTCCACCGAATCACATTTGTGCTCAAGGGACCCCAGTTTATGCAGCTAATCCTACACCATTTTCCGCATCACACATGCGGATACTCGACTTTGGTTTTTCTTCCTCTCACACAAGCTAAGTGGGCCCACGCTGTAAAGTTAGTGAGAGGCTTTGGTTCAAACCTCAAACTTTGTACTCTGGCCGGCCCTGAGATTTTTTTTACCCCAAAGCCAATCTAAAGTGTGTTGCCCTGTTATCTTAAAATAACTATATGATCAACAGACAAGAACATAGCTGCATATTACTCCCCCGTTTCCTGATATAGATATCTTTCACTTTTTCAATTTGGCCTATTTTTGGCTAAAATGAAAAAGTGAAAGTATCATTTTTCCAAAAACAGAGGGTAAGTATTTGTTATCTTTGTTTGAGTTAGATTTTCATACTGAAAAAGCCAAGATACTAAATAAAACTTGATCATCGATGATCCATGGTCTATAAAACCCGTAATCAAAAGGAAAACACGTTGATTGTATCCAAATGTTCATATAGGAAGGTGAAGAAAGAAGCGAAGGTCAAAACGCATCGTAATAGTTTGTAATCTTGAAGTACTTGTATTTGTAACATGTTGTTTTTCTATGGAGCAAGAATTCTAGTTAAGTTTTGAACTATATATATATATAGCTAGATCTTATCATCAGAAGAAAGGGTATTGTACGCCAACATGTAGGCTAAGTAAATATTGGAGTTACATGCATCATCAAAATCCCTGAAAAAGAGCATGGTAATTGAACCTATATCGGATTAGACATTAAAGTCACATATACAAAACGGCATCATATATTACCCTAAACCCTATAACTACCTGAGAGTTAGAGAGATCAATTTTCCTAATTCAGAAATCTTAGAAACCCACTAAAGTTTATTTTAATCAATTGGAAAGCTACTTTTTCACTATATTAGATACTCTTCTTTTCACAGTTTAACATTCCTATCTTCATCTTCATATTAAATACAACCGAGGAATCCCTATTTTGTTGCCCCTTAGGCTCTTTGCCCCAAAGTGGAGCTTCCCCCTTTTTTTATACGAAAATTACACTTGCAAACTCGAAAGAGATCAAGTGTTGTGATATCTGAGAGGCGATTAGATCTTCTCGCATATAAATGAGGTTGATCAAATCTGTGAGGTTTTCGTTTATCCACTTATCATTAATGATGGATTTGTTACATAAGCTGGAAATAGCAGCAGGCATAATATTATCAAATCTACTAACTAAATTAAAAACCATTGCTTTAAAGTTTGCTGAGTTTTTGTAGTGTTCCAAAGGAGGCACTCTTCTTGAATCTTTCCTCTTTAGCTTGAGCATACAATTCCATAAGCTTTAGTAGAGTTGGTTCAGAGTCGCTTTGAAGTTCAATGTTGTGTCCCATTAATTCTGTTGCCCATTGGAAAGCACTTTCAGCGGCATTGAGTTCAAGTTGTTCTCTTGTTCTCCATCCTGAAGACTGCCCTCTAGCTTCTCTACAATAACCTACATCATCGACAAGAGTGAGGCCAATTGCAGAGTCACAAACATCAGGAATCATAGATATGGCAATGCTAATTCGATATCTCATGAATCCTGGATAGTTCCAAGTGTCTAAATTAGTTATTTGTAGGTTTTCATCTTTCGTTGGGTCATAGTAGAGAGTCTGAGTCAGATTGTAACTCGGATTGAAAACATTGAGGTATTCATTTATGTGTTTTACTATTTGAATAGCGGATTTCTCTTTGTTTTGATCTTTTTTCTCGAAAACTTTGTCGCATCTAGCTTTCCAAACATGCCAGGTTACAGTACTACATAACTCTGCCCAACCCATTTTGATACCATTCCTATATATTGACGTAAACCAGCTATTAATCCATTCATGACAAGTGTGAAAGTTATTTTTCACATAATTCATACTGAAATTAAGATGATTCCATACTTGACACGCAAAGTTGCAATCTAGGAACAAATGTGTAAGGGATTCATCATGCTCATTGCAAAGTAAACATGTAGAATTTATATATGGAAGGACTGCAGCCACTCTCATACTATTAGGAAGTATAGAGTGGGCCATTTTCCAGGTAAACAATTTAATAGAAGGAGAGACTTTCATATTCCAGATCTTGTTCCAGCAGGTGGTGGTATTTGTGTTACCATTAAGATTATTATACAAAGAGTTTACAAAGTGAACTTAACTGTTTCTATTTAGAGTCCAAGTGATTGTATCTTCTCTATCATCCAGAGGGATTTGAATCTGTTTTATCTTAATAACTATATCTCTATCAAAACAGATATAGAGTTTAGTTTCGTCCCAGGTTTTTGCCTGGGTGATTAGATCACATACCTGATTGAAGTTGTCTGTTCCTGCGGAAGGTTTCTGAAAAGGAGGTCTCTTATCTGGTATCCAAAAGTCAGTCCAAATGTTTATTTTATCACCTTTGCCTACAACCCAAAGGCTGTGATTTTGAATTTCTTCTATACCTGATTTAATACCTTTCCATATCCAACTATCAGTTTGTTTTGGTTTAGGATCTAAATGCATGACGTCAGTGTTTGGAAAGTACCGGCCTTTAGTATTGAAGAGCAAAGAGAGGTTGGATTTTCATTCAATCTCCAACCCATTCTCGCAATCATAGCAGAGTTGAAATGAGTAATATTTTGGAAGCCTAATCCTCCATCAGAAATAGACTTACTAAAGAAATCCCAAGCTTTGAGGTAAACACCCTTAGGGGTGTCTATATCTTTTCCCCACCAAAAGTCTCTCCGGATTTTGTTAAGATCCTTGCAAGTTTTTTTTCGCAACCTAAAACAATTCATTTGATATATAGACATAGAGGAGGTCACAGATTTAATCAAAGTAGTTTTACTAGAAGGGTTAAGTTGTATGTTTTTCCATCCCACTAGTCTAGTTTTCATGTTCGTACTAATGGTTCAAAGCACTTAATTTTAGATCTATTAGTAAAGAGAGGAGATCCTAAATATTTGTCATCTATGGGTATTGGTTTAACATTAAGGATGGCTATAATATCTCTTTCCTTGTCTGGGTTTATGTGCGGGCTAAAGAAAACACCTGACTTGCTTAGGTTTATTAGTTGTCCAGAAGCTTCACCAAAGTCCTTGAAAATTTTGATAAGGTTTTCACTTGCATTAGTGGTAGCATCACAGAAAAGGAGGCAGTCATCTGCAAATAAAAGATGACTGACAGAGGAGCATGTGTGGCAATTTTGTGACCCTGGATGAGATTGATGTTTTCAGCATGTGAAATAGTTCTAGATAATGCTTCCATGCAAAAGAGGAATAGGTAAGGAGACAACGGATCTCCCTGCCTAAGACCTCTAGAAGGTTTGAAGAATCCACAAGGGGATCCATTTAACATTATAGACAAATTGGTGGTAGAAATGCATTGTATTATAGAATCCCATTTTCCTCATTATTTTGATCAAGAAATTCCACTCTACCCTATCAAAGGCCTTGGACATGTCAATTTTGAGGCCCATAAGTTTTTTGTTTTTGTTTTTCCTATTTCTCATGTTATGAATTATTTCATGTGCCACTGTTATATTGTCAGAGATCTGCCTTCCAGGAATGAAGGCAGATTGGTAAGGAGAAATGATTTGGTTTAAAAGAGGTTTCATTCTATTTGCTATGAGTTTGGAAATAATTTTATAGGATGTGTTGCATAGAGCTATTGGTCTAAATTCAGTGGCAGTTAGGGGTTTTGCAGTTTTTGGTATGAGTGAGATAAAAGTAGAGTTAATCTCTTTCAACATGTGACCTGTAGAGAAAAATGTTTGAATCATTTGCACTAAATCATTACTTATGGTTTCCCAGTTTTTTTTGGAAAAAACAAGGTGGGAAACCATCAGGTCCAGGACTCGTGTTTGGTTCCATGCTAAAGAGAGTATTCTTAATTTCAGTATAAGAGGTATCATTTCAAGCAACGTATTTTCACTGTCATTTATGCAAGTAGGAATTAAAGCTATCAAGTTTTCATCTATTGTAGGGTTAACAGTGGTTGCTATATGCTGGAAGTGATTTGTAAGGCAATCAGATAAATCATTTTTAGAGTTTAACCAGTTACCATTGCCATCACTTAGGGTATCAATCCTATTTCTTCTATATCTTATTCTGGCTGAGTCATGGAAGTACTGCGTATTTCTATCTCCTAATGCTATATGTTGCTCCTTGCTTTTAATTTTCCAGAATTCTTCTTTAACCTTGTACCAGTTTGTTAACTCAAACGTAATCTTGGCAAGTTCCCTAGACTTAATATTATAAGGCAAGTTCTTATTAGCATCATCAAGTTTATCCTTAGTTTTTTGGATATTGTTGTTAATGTTTCCGTAAATTTGTCTGTTCCATTTTCTAAGGTCATATTTAACATTTACTAGTCTTTTAGTAAAGCAAAAAGCAGGAGAGCCAGAAACGTGCACATTCCAAGCTTTTTTCAATTAGAGGTATGCATTGAGGATGATCTATCCATGGACCAAAGTATTTAAATGGTTTAGCACCATCATTCCAGATAACATGATTGTTGAGGCTAATAGGAACATGGTCAGAAAGCATAGGCGGCGGGTGAGTTATGCTAGAGGTAGGATAATTACTAAGCCAAGCATTGTTAGCAATTCCTCTGTCTAGCCTTTGTTCAGTGAATTCTGGACCTATTCTTTTATTATTCCAAGTAAAAGGGTAACCTGTAAAACCTAAATCATGCAACCCTAAAGAATTTAACATGTCAAGGAAGTTATCAGCTTCCACTTGGTTAAAAAGAAATCTACTTTTTTTCTCATTTTCATAAAGAACAACATTGCAATCTCCCAGAATGATCCAGGGTTCAGTTATGAATCTAGCCATGTCTCTAATCATTTGCCAGGAACTAAATTTGAGGGGTCTATAAGGACTACCATAAAAACAAGATAGGATCCAGTTAGAATTGGTAGTTTGGTCTAGTATCTTGGCATTGATTTGATTTTCAGAGTAGTCTATAATGGTAAGGTTCACATTGCTTTTCCAAGCTAGAATTAACCCGCCAGGAGAGCCTACTGGTGGAACAATCCAATAATTTTGAATGTTAATTTTTCTGAGTATGATTTTTACATTTTTAGTCTGTTGTTTAGTTTCAGATAGGAACAGAATGTCCGGGTTTTCATGGTTGAGCAAATCATTTAAACTATTATAAGTTTCTGGTTTATTAGGATTCCCTAAGCCTTGGCAATTCCAAGCTATAGTCTTAACAAACTGCCAGAAATAAGAGACTAGAGGATATGAGAGTTTTTATAGATTACTTTTGTTATGAACAACAAGAGTGAGGAGATCATAACTTTCTAATCCAAAGTCTCTACCACATAAACAAGCTAGAAAAAGGCAGTAATTGAGTTGTTTAGCGTTATTTCTATGACATAAGAGTAAAATACAATGATCAGCAAAGCAATTGTAAAGGTAAGTGATGGTGCTAAACACAAAATAGGAGATTAAAGAATAGCTAAAATTTACCAGTACACTACTATTTTCGTCAAACAAACGGTTACCAATACAATTCCCCAGGTGGATAATCACAATATATGTTTTACTCATGTTTTCTATTGATATGAAGTTTATCAAATTTTCTGTTAGCCAATCAACAAGCATTTCAAAGGAACTATTAGGATGTGCAGATAATAGAGCAAGGTGGCAGTTGTTAACACACACATCCATAATGGCAATCTTATCTATGTGATCATAATATAACACATCATCTTTAATCAAATCAATATGCGGTAAGAAAATTAAAAGAGTTTCAAGGTTCGGGGGTACCTCCTTTGCATCTGAAACAACTGACCTGAATAGAATAAAATCTATGGAACCAGCAGGAACAAACATTGAAGAATTGTAATTGATTGTCGAAGTAAGATGCCCATCAAAATTAGCGAATCTTGGGATACCAATTATGCCAAAAAACTTTATAGTCTTCCAATTTTTATAAGTGAAAATGGCTTCCGTGTTTATTTCCCAAATTTTTTCCCCGAAAATCATTGCTTGATACCCATAAATTTTCAACCCTATCAATTCCGAGAAAGAGAAGGAGGGATTAAATTTTTGTAACGATTATACTTGGTAGTAGAAAATTTCTTTGATTTGTAGTAGATCGGGAAATAGATGATAGAATGGATCGGATATTGAATATTTTGGATGTTAAAGTTGGGCAGTTTTCTTAAAAATGTTGGGAAGCGGTGTGAATAGAAAGAGAAATAGAGATCTAGTCTTTTGTTGCTGCGCAAATAACATTTTGGCTTTTTCCCCAACACGTGTCTCGTTCTTTTGGTCCAGGCATAGCAGGGAGATGAGATAATTGCTAAGGGGGACATTTGTTCGCCCGAGTCAACACTCACGGGAGGGTAGGAAAAGAAATATAAGATAAAAACAGGGATAATTTAGTAAAACAAAATAGATGAGAGAAAATTTCTAGATCTAAAGAAACCCGGATGATTCAAGGGAAAGCAGATTAAACAAACTCGAAACGGAGTAGAGGATTCAATCTACTAACAAATCCGAAAATCACCGAGCTAAATTGAGAGGAGACTTTCGAATGAGAAAAAGCCGAAAGTAAATTGGTTCGAAAATAGAGAAAATTGAAGGAAATAAAGAGAATAGAGAGGGGTTTGAAAAGATCCGCTTCAATACAAACACAGTAAAAAAATATAGCAATTGAAGATTGGCAAGAAGATATAAGAAAAAGGGTAGAAAAGAAAGAATCCCGTGAGGAAGATGTTTAGAGAGGTGATAATCCGCTAGTGTTTTCGAACACTTCACGAGACTTGATTCTTTGTCTAAAGTAGCTTGTGGGTTGGGTATCAAGTAACAACGGTGGCTTAGTGTCTACAGTAGCTTGTGTCCGTGGTATCAAGTAACAACAGTGGCTTAGTGTCTTAGAGGCTTAGTAACAATGGAGGCTAAGAGTCTTTGAATCTTGGTAGTTTTAGTATGACTTCCTATCAATGATGATTTAATAACTAGAGACCTTTGATCTTAGAATTTTAGCATCTGCAGTAACAATGATGGCTTGAGGATTTCAAATCATTATGGTTTTCAATAAACTCCGGTGAAATTCCGATCAAAAGTTACCGATAAAGTAGGGTAACGGATTAATAACGGACTAATAACGATAAGAAAGATGGATTTCAGGTTAACATTTTTCCGATTCCGAAGAAAGACGAAGGAGAGAGGAGAGAAGAAGGAGAGAGGAAGAAAGTGGAGCTTCCCCTTTGGGACCGGCCCTGCTGCCTCTCACTACTTAACAGTGCATTATGCCATTCTAATTTCGACCAATTCGCCAACGTCACCTTTAACAAAAAAAAAAAAAAAAAAGAAAAAAACTCTTGGGAGACCGTCCTAAAAAGTAAAAAACCGTCAGTCACAACAATTATCAAGATAATTACCGGAGATAATGTCTGTAAACATGCCTTACTATATTTTGTTGATGAAAATTTGCCAAGATTCCATCTGTAGATGCTCTAAATTACTTATTGTGCAATGTTTCACATTTCCATGACTACTCTCTCCAAACCTCCCAGAGTCCCGGACAATGAGTCATGACGGTTTTTCTGGTCTTGTAGGAGTGGGGCCATTAAAATAACTAAAGAATATTATATTCGACTGTCAAAGCTTTTGTTTGTTTTCTCCCTCCCAAGTCATAACAAATTTGCTGTGGGATCCACAAAATCAAACATCAGTCCTGTTCCCTGCTCACTTTTATAGTTTTATTTATGTTCTCTCTCTCCCATCTAAATTGTTGTAGGTAGTGGCTCAACAAAGAGATCGGACGGATAATAATAATATGAAGATGAATTAATGGTATTGAGTCTATAGACTAGCTAGCAGCTAATGCAAATCCGAAAGATAATGATCTCACCACGTTCACTCTTTGATCTTTGATCATGCTTTCTATATGAACGAATGGAATCGTTAATCTCGATATCCAAATTTCTGTAAGCGTCACATCAGCTGTCCCACCCCACTGTTATTTGTAATTAATCGTACAAGTCTAGATAAAAATCAAGATTACCGACCCAGCAAATTAAGTGGATAATTACGTTTTGTAATTCTCTCAAACCTGCATGTTTAAGTATGGCATTTCTATTTACTACGTAAACGAGATGCATTTACCGTCGCCCTACCTATGATTACTGAGCAAAAGTATCAGTGATGGTGTCTATTTCGGTCTGTAAATTAATCGCCTAAACTGTAAAAAAACCTCACTAAACTCACAAGTCACAACAAGTCATGTGGGACCGACACCAATCCCTTTTTCACTCTAGAAAAATAGTTAGCGCCAAAAATCAAGCTGGGATGTGTTAGAACAACAGGCTAAAATTAATCGCCACGATCTAAAGTTTGGATAGAATCCACGAAAATCTCTCCTCGCTGGTCCCACAAGCTAAAACCATAAAAGCAGCTGTAAAGAAACATTACTCCTCGATTTAGGTGTGTTTGTGTGTGGGCATTTCTGTGGAGTCTATTTCGGTCTGTAAAGAATTTCCGAAAACAAACCTCGATACAAATGGTAATGAGATTTGAGAGCATTGAGTACATTTAGTGAACTCTAGTCACTCCGTTAATGAATCATTTTGTAGTATAAAATCACCACTTTCCCCTGCTATTCTAAGGCCGTTGCTTAAAATCATTTTGTACTACAATTTGTAATTGGGCGTTGCTTTTGTCCTTAAAATCACTTGTAGACTTGTTAGTGTTACTTGTTATGAGTTACTGAGATTAGGATGTTGATAATGTATTTTATTTGTAATATCAGGATTAAAGTTGACAGTTGTGTCTCTCAATAAAATAACAAAAGTATTTTCTACGGGCTTCACACAGTTCACCAGGGCGGAGCTAGAAACTTCATTAAAGGAAATCAAAATAATTCTACCAACTTTATTAAGGGGAAGCAAAATAATTCTAAGGGGTGCAAAATAACAAAAATGGGCCGAAAGCTCAAAATGTTAGAAATTTTAGGCTTAGAAGCTAGTTTGGGAGAGTGTGCAATTGCACACCCTTACACTACACTAGCTCCGCCTCCGCAAGTAACTCGAGTTTATGTAGCTAATCCCTCTCTATTTTACGTGCCATAGATGCTAACCGGCGTCTGGATTTTCTTGCTCATCACATAAGCCACGAAAACAGAAAACATCAAGAAAAAAAATGAAAAAACCAACCGGAAATAGCCCAGTTAGCCAGAGGTCGAGCTCAAGTTTCGAATCCCGTTAGAATCATGTCAAAAAGTAAAAACAAACATCCAAAAAAATATCGGTAGCTACGGATACCTTTGAGTATCTTGTAATTTTAGGCGTCAAAGGTATCTTGTAATTTTAGGTGATTGAATAAAAGTTTCAAAGTTATGAGAAAAAAATCGTAATATGAGGACACATGTATTATTTTCGTTTCGCAATAAGGAGTGTTCTTCTAATCATTTAACATTATCGTGACTATTATGACCGTTTGTGTGTTATTTGTTATTTCCACATAAGGGCATGTAATCGGAAAATTTATGTATTTGCCCATTACAATTGTTTGTCTAAACCTCCTTATAAGATGTGTTTTAAAAAAACGTGATAGTGATTATTTTATGTGGAAAACAGTTACAACTCCTGATCGGCGTCTAAAATATTACGACATTGTACAAAACTCTTATCTCGGATATCCCATTGAAATTATACCACTAGGTTTGGACCGTTTGGTGTGGTTAACTTGATATACAAGTATTTAGGATGTAATAGTGAAGAAACAAATTGCAGCGGGCCCCATAGAGTGGTTATTTTACTTTTATTTTCAACCATGATAAAATGTCATTTTCACGCGTTGAAATGATAAAGGATGCTAAGTGCACCAACAGACTGGAGTTTAGGCAGCTAATCCTGAACCATTTTACGCTTGATCACACATCCATAAATACCATTAATTGTTTGGCTTCGGATTTACTTGCTCGTCACATGAGCTGAAGAGGACGCTGTAAAATTAATTAGCCAGGAGTATACGGATCGATGTCTATGTAGCACAACCACAAATGGGTAATCATACGGAATGGTAAAAAGTCTCCATTTGGTAATTAACCGGATAGCTCAAATGATGTTTTAACCGTTGTGACAGATAAAAACAATCGATCTTTTCCGTAATAATAAATAATCTTTTACCACAACTAACAGTGGGACCAGTAGTTCAATAAATTTAACGGAAACTTAAATCGTAGAAATAATCGCAAGCTTTTCTTCGAATCGTTTAGTGGGTCCCGCAAATCATCTCCTTCCCCTATAAAGACACTCACCTCCTCCTCATTCCCCCAACTCTCCCTACTCTGTAACAAGAAAAATCAATCCTCTGAATCTGTTCTGTTATTTCAATTTCTTGTTTTAACATTTTAATGGTTCCTTACACCTCCATCAGTTTCATAGAGAATGAGTTCTCTTCTTCTTCATCATCATCAAGAACATCATCAATATTATCAAAGAAATATTTAGTTAGGGTCTTGATTGATGAAACAACTAGTTATCATGTTGAAACAATTGTTTCGTCCGATTCTAACTGTTTATCAGGATTTATCAACTCAATTAAGATGAGAGAAGTTGATTACAAGATGAAGAAGAAGATTGAAATCAAAAAGAAGAGGGTATTCGTTGGTATTGGTACCGAATACTCATTGGGAAGACTTTATGTAATCAGTATTTTCGAAGGATCAAAGTGTTTTGTATTTCAAGTTGTGAATGAGAATTTACCTAAGATTTTGATTGAATTTCTGCAACAAGATCATGTTGATGAAAATCTTGAACTCAATTTCCTTGTTCATGCATCTCATGGTGTTGTGAAAAGTTTGAGAAACACATGTGGTGTTGATATGAAAGGTTTTGAAGAGTTAGTCTCCAGAAAATCCTTAGTTGAGGAAAAAATTGGTGTTCTCTTAGGAGATTATGAAAAGAAGAAGAAGAAGAGTAGTAGTAGTGAAAAGTGGCACTCAGAAGTTCTCAGCGAAACACAAATAAAGTATCTGGTTGAAAAATTGATTAGTATCATGATCCTGAAGAGATAGAGATTTTATCATCATCACCATCTCCATCACCATTCAGTTCACCGATCATCATCATCTGTTCTTGTTTTTAAGATTAAAAAAACGTTTTCACTAAAAAACGTTTTTAGGTGTTTTCTTTTTTTTTCGGTTTTTCGGTTTTTTGTTGAAATCTGGATTTAAGGAAAGTGAAATTCAGAAATCAGAACAAAGCTATCGGAATGCTTTTACATTTACTATATTGTAACAGGTGGTCACACATGAACCCACCTGAATCAGAGGAAAGTTTATAAATATTCACGTTTCTGGTGAGTTCACTTTCTGAAAATTATTTGCTGGGAGCTTAATTAGGGTTTATGATAGATCATATTGAAGTTGCTTCTACAGATCGAAATAGAAAAAATGAATCTCTTGAAACTCAGTACTCAGTAGACATTGCATCGTTACTCACTGATTCTTTTCATTCTGGTCTTTTATTTTGCCTGTTTGGATTCCCAAAATTGTTGCAGTTGTGGTTGTATTTGATGTGCCGTTTTTATGAACGAGGCTCACATCAGAATCTTTTGTGCCAGTAGTTTGTGGGTTTGAATGATGTTGATGTATTCTTTGCTTAATGTGGCTTTTCATTGGAAGGTTAGGGTAGTGCAACAAGAATTAGCCAATGCTAGGCCATGGTGCTTCATTACGTCTGGTCTACTCCGATTTAGCCAACAGCCTAACATTGAAACCTTACATAGTTACATGGTGGCATAAGACAACAATAGCTTTTGGGAGCTGCTTGCATTGAACTAATTGGTTATTCTACACATTCTCAAAATTGGTTGTTTTAACATAGCTTTACTAGAATTAGATAACTGACATGTTTCGTCTATGCAACTAATGCAAGTACAAGTATTGGTTTTTCTTTTTTCCTTGGCTCTTTAGAAGTTTATCAATCTTGCTTTAATTTAGTAATCTGGATGGACATGAATCAGTATTCCAAAACAAAGCTAGTTACTACTGAGAAGGGAAATTTAGTTTGATGATCAATCTGGGTCAGGCGATGAAGCATGGTATATGTAGTCAAGCTATGTAGCCTCAGATTTTTCCAGTGATTGTACTGTTACGATTTGACCATAGGTTCAAGACTTCAGGTTATATAGACCAAAAAAGGCTCCGGAATTGATTCAAAAACCCATAAACAAGTATTCAAAGAGAGGTCAGGGAACGAAGAGTGATGTGGTGGTGGTTTCAAGACTTTCCAGAGAGGAGACCTAAACAACATTTAGTGAAAAGCTGTTGTTAAACCACCATGATGATATGGGCATAGGGAGGGCATGTAAGACAAGTTTCTGAACCTTAAAAGTAATTTTTATGAGAAAAGAAGGATTTTTAAGATTTGTTATGTAAACTACTTTACTTCTCTAGTTATTCTGAGGTTAAGGAAATTGTAGTTGATGTTTATGACCCATAGTTGCTCAACACATTTATGGATTCTCAAGATTGTCTTCTCTTTACAGGATTGCTCTCTTTCACCACTAGGGCCCCTTTTTATAACCCTTTTTAGTTGTATTGTCGCAGTGATTTCTGAATTGTTACTCTTCTGGGTGTAAACTTTAGTCGATAAACCTATACCATGGTTTGATGTTGTTAGGGATTATTGAGATGTTCATGTTTGTTAATGCAACTTTTATGCCAAGAAATAAAACTGGTCGTTCTGTATCTACTCCAGTTACTCGTTGCAGAGGATCTTACCAATGTAAAATCAATTTTTGACTTTTGTTTAAGTTGCATATTTTTGTATTGTACTTTTGAAACCTTCAGCAGTTTACTGGTATTCATTTTGTCAATTAGGTTAACGGAAAATCAGATTGTGTGTGGAAGATCTTTATTGGTTGTTTGATTGGGTTTCATTTTTGATCCTTGTAGTGGTAAGACCTTGAGGAACACAATCATAGAGAAAACCAAGCAATCAAGTGAAGGAAGCTTGATGAGGATAAGACGGGTGCATTAATGCAATTTTCTCTGTTTTAGTTCTTAGTTCGCATTTCAGTTTTGTTCTTATGGTTTCTATCAGGTAGTGGAAAAGGATTTGACAATATGCGGGTTCTTCATTGCCTTTTGGAAGTCATAATTGGTTTTATTTGAAATGTGAGAACCTAGTTAACCCTTTCGTTTCTTCATATTGCTTGTCTGGTGTATGTTTTGGTTCTTAAAGTGAAGATGCTTTTGGTTAGAGTATTTTCTTCTCAATTGTTGTTGAGCTAATTGTTCAGTCATCTATGTCATAGGCAGAAGTATCAGGAGGAAGTATTAACCTAAATGGGACTCTTACAGTTGAACTAAGATGGCCACGAGGTGAAGCTGTCATCATGAAATTATTTGAATGGTGGATGAAGCTCAGGGCAAGGAAGCTCCTGTACAGTGACTGGCTGACAAGGTCCTACTTTCTGTTCTCATTTGAGTAGACCAAAAGTAGGCACTGTACAATGTTAGTCTTGCTTTTGTTATTTCTATTTATTAAGAGCAGAAAGTTTTGTTCATTTAACCAGGTTGCTAAATCTAACAAGTTATAAATCTTCTTGGTGAATGTAATCTAGGTACTGGGAAAACAACTTTATCAATGGATTAGAAACTGTGCTTAATCTTTTCGATTTGTTTGATGCAACACGAAGGAGCGAGACTCCACTTGTGCCTTCTTCAGTTCTCATCAAGCAAGGATTTTCTTCATTTGTATGTATCTACTTGCTGAAGATGAAATTCCAACATAGAGGGTTTTTTTCGTAGGTGTTTTTTTTTTTTTTTTTTTACGGATGGTAAAGAGCATTTACTCTTGGCTTCGTTGGGGTTATGTTAGTTTGGATTAGGGGGTTTTCTTTGTGATTTTGTGTGCTTTTTCTTGGTATATTATGTTCACCAGCACTAATTGCTAACCCTCTTGAATCTGCATCCCCTTCAGCAGCACCAATCGCAAACCCTCTCATGTCATCAACACCAGAACCAGCACCAATTACTTTGTCTTCCTCTTTGATTAATATGTGAGAAAGGGAATGAAGTGGCCGTTACTTCATGAGGTTTGTTATACCTGTTGATCTTTGTGTTTTCCTATAGTAGGGTGTTTTCTGAAGTCTGTTCTGTGTTTTTCTTCAATACATTAAGCTTGGACCTCGAAGGTAATAACTGATTTCTACCACTTCATTTCGCAGGACAAAAAAACTTCAAGATGAAATCCAGGAGCTTAACCCCTGATTGCAAATCAGAAATTCAATCTTCATTCTTACAGAAGCAAGTCTATAAGGTTACTCTTGAGAAGTTTTGCAAGGCCTTGCGGTGCTTGGATATTTGCTGGGAGAAAGATGACTTCAATGAAGGCAAGTTTTTTTTACTTCTCGTTATCTATCAATATTTAGCTGTTTTATAAGGTTTGACTTACAATAGAACATGCCTTAATGTAGTTTGATTTGTATGTTTTATTTGATTTTGCAGAAAATAGTTCATCTTTGAGGAAATCGAAGTCCCAGATATTCATATATAGTTCTATAAGGTATTTTCTATATTATTATGTGCCATCTTCAACACTCATTTTGAGTAGGAGAATTATAGAGTCACAGTTTCTAAGTTTATTGGTGCAACATAAAAATATGCGATTTTCCATGCCAGTGGCAGTAGTAATTTTATCTGTAGTTATCCTGGTGTAAGATACACTAAGTTACAGTAACTTATGTATTGCCATCGATTTAGCAAACTTGTGGTCTATCATTAAACAGCTACTGCTGCCAAGTTTGTTATGTAGGTATTTTTCTTTGAATTTAAGATTGTTTCTTTAACTCTGGGCAATGTTGTGCATGTTTTTAGTTTTGTAAAAAGTGAACTTGGAGATCGAAAAGAGCTTTGTTGGGCAAAGACTTTGCAATGCACGATTGGGAGGAGATTAATGTGAAAGCTTTGTTTCGCCAAGGCCAGGTTGGTATCTCTCACAGTAACATAAGCTTGTTTGTTGACACAGCGTCTGCCAAGGCATTACTTGGATAGTGGAAAATGCTTAATGCTACTAAGATGTTGTCTAAAAGAAGGAAAAGTTTTCAGAATTACAGTTTCTTCTTTGTTCAAAGCACAATTTGTACTAGACTGAAGAAATTAGTATAATGATATTTACAATTATGTTTACAACTATGTTGGTTGGTGGTGTGGTTATTGAGTGTAATTTGGCGCTGATGTGCTTTGTTGTTTCGAGATCAATGACTCGGCGGTGCTGTAGCCTGTAGGTAGAGAAAGGTGGACATGATGTTGCTGGTGGTTGTTAGATTTAGTGGCGGTGAGTGAGCTGTTCTTGGACTTTTCCAGTGAATGAGCTGATTGTGTAAAGCTGGAGCGACAAAGGAAACTTGCTGATGCTTTTATAGTTCATCTACTGCATTTAGAAGCTCTTCATTTCGGTGCAAGTTCCGGCTGAAGCTTCCCAGTCCCAGAGGCATTGCCAAGCTAAATATCCATCTTCAACAGCTCCTGCTGCAGCATCATTTGCACAACACCCACTCACTACTCTTTACATTCAATTCGGCTCCTCCACAGCATATCTCAACTTCAAGATAAGCCAGAAAAGCAACATTGTAGAATTGTTGGTGGTTTCTCATTCAAAGGCTGCTTAATTTGTACTCGTATCTTTTCATATATGCTGCCAAATAATTGTTGTCGAATTCAAATTGTATACTGAAATGTAGGGAAATCAGTCAGCTATGAGATGCAATTTTCAGTAGAATTTCTTCCAAATTGTGTCAAGTTAATTCGAGTTCAATGATGATATTTTGCCATCTTAACACTAAGAGAAACTGAGATAACGTATAAAACTACCAGAATCTCAAGGATGGTTGATGAAGTTAAATCTTACACAAAGAATCCAAACTTAAAAAGTAAGCTAAAGTTTGATGATTGTTTTATTTAGTTGTCATATAATCAAGCGTTTAGCAACTCCATCCAGTAGTCGTTATACAGTGTACAACTACATATTTTATCACTAAGAGTGGGCAGTGTAAAAAATCTAACCTTTTATCCGGAAACAGTGAAATTAGAGTCGTAAAAGGGGTTCTTTCCTATAGTAGAAGAGCTAATGCTGCAGCTCATAACCTTGTTTCGTATGCCGTGAAGCATAATGTCCAAGCTATGTGGACATCTTCCCAAATCCCCCATTCTGTTGTTTCTTGCATGTCTGAAGCTCCTCCTACAGCTAGTTAGTTAATCCTTTGTCTCTCTTGTTAGCTGTTTAACTGTTTTGTTTGTTTTGATTCTCTGTACCACAAAGAAAATGAAATTATAAGCACAATACATACTATTAATGTTATCTGACATCTGTTGCTATGTTTTGGTGTAATAGTTGGTGTAAAATTGAAATTCTAAGATTCCTAACCCAAAATAGAAAACCTCAAATTGAGCTGGAGGAGGTTTCCTTTTCATACAATGCTTCCATAGGATAGGAGGTTTCCTTTTCATACTACGTTTCCTTTTGTAGGCTTATTTGTAATCTATAAATTTGATAGAAAACATAGCTATAAACGCACAAGTCTATTCTTTCAAGTTCCACTTTTTTTTTTTTTTTTAATTCAATGGAGAGTCTTCACCTCGATATCACAAACAAAATTCTGTCTCACGTACATCCGGATTCAGTTTTGAGCTGTAAACTAGTTTGCAAAACATGGCAAACTCTTCTCTCTCGTTTCAAGGTAGGTCTCCTCTTTGGGATTTCGCGGTTAGAGGAGAAGAAAGACAACGACAACTCTGTTCAACTCTACTATGCTGATTACGACCAAGTAAATAACGATGACGGTCAGTTCTCTTACTCGGCACTTCCTAAAATCAATCATCCTCCCATTGAGATGGTCGAAGACTACCCACCAATCATGGTTGGATCGTGCAATGGGTTGGTCTGTATTTCTCTACCAGGACCTGATAGTCATTGCCATAATGATCCTACCTACATATGCAATCCTATGACCGGAGAATACGTTAATCTTCCGGCATTAGATCCTAAACTGGGTCGACAATGTCAAATTGGGAGCGGATTTGGTTACCTTTCTAAAACAAACGAGTATAAGGTTGTCCGAATCCACTACCCCTTGGATTTTACGAAACCCAACTTGTGCACCCATGGATGCGTCCAAGTTTATACACTTGGTGGTGGTGGTGGCGGTGAGTGGAGAAACGTCGGAAATATCACCCACTTGTTCAGCTCTCCCGGAGTCGCGGGAAATGGAGTGATTTACTTTATGGAAGACCTTGAAAATAGGCTAGTGGTATTCGATTTGGCAGATGAAGTGTTTCGAGTTCCTCCTATACAGCCACCTTGTTTAGTTCCCAGGGATCCGAAGTGCTATTATAGTGTCGATGTATTGGGAGGCTGTCTTTATGTTATTCACGAAAACACTTGCGAAAGTGTAGACTTGTGGTCATATAAAAAGAATGATGACAACGGAAGTGAAACACCTTGGAAGTGGAGGAAGGAGTTTAGTATACCATGGCAAGACCCGGGCCACGCTGGTACTTATGAGCCATTTTCTTTGACAAGAAGCAACCAAGTTTTATTTTGGTTATCTTTATATGGCAAATTTGATCTGTGTTGCTATGATCCTAAAACTAAGATTGTCACCACAATTGTCAGTGAAGATCGACAAAAGAGATCCTACGAAGTAATTCCACACATGAACAGCCTCGTTTCGCTGAAAGATCTTGGAGTACAATCTAGTCAAATAAAGATTGAATAAGCACCTTCTTTATTTTATTATGTCCAATTTATTTTTAGTATAAGTTCTTTATTCCTCTACAATTTTCCAGGAGAGGTAGTTTAAATAAAAGTTTTCATTAGAAGTAGTTTAAATAAATGACTAAGATGTTCACACCAATGTAGTTAATATCGGATACCGGTTTGTCTCGACCAGGGACCGGTACACCGGTACAACATTATATTGGGGAGTTTTCGGTTTCAAATATCGGTTCTAAATTCATATTTACAATTTTTATAATTAATACTCCCTCCGTTCTTAAATAATAGGCTGGTTTCATGTATAAATTACACATGAAACCAGCCTATTATTTAAGAACGGAGGGAGTAGTATTTTGTCACTTAAGATAAAAATAGCATCAATTTTAGCAAACAAAATAAGTTCATAGTAATAAAGCCTTAAGCCTAAACTTATGGTTATCAGAAAAATAAAATAAAGCCTTAAGCATGAAGGTGTCTTACGAACACCTCCCATACCATGTGGCGAGGACCCCCGTATGCATGATTAACAGGTGGTAATAATCAAAAATCTAAAAGAAAAACCAATTCTTCTGTGTTCTTTACTTGTTTCTTTACTTCCTTGCCTCCTCTCTCTTTACCAGCTTCCCATTTCCCATCTCTCTACAACAAAGTGAGATCACCATAATCAATGTCTCTTATGTTCTGAAAATTAGAAAAATTTAGTGATCAATCAGTAAAATCAATGTCTCTTCCATGATTTTAGAAAATCAAGACTAGATTTTAGAAATTGTCTCCCGCTCATAGAAACCTAATCAATCAGTTAAATCTCTTTTATACCTAAAATTGTTTCCTTATATCTCTCAATTTTTGAAACAGCTGTTTAATCTTTTTCCTGTTTTTCTTTATTTATTCAATTGCTTAAGGAGTAAAAAGCTTCAATCGATGAGAATGAATTTGGTTTCTTCCCTTCACCTAAAATTTCAAAGTACCCTGATGTTTCTTAGCATATTCCGAAGATATCCTATATCGGGCAAATCGGTTGTATCATTTTCGCCCGTACCGGCCGATATTATCGGAAAAATATCGTATCGCGATATTGTTGTTTCCGTTTCGCTCTACTACCGATACCGGTAATATCGCCGATATATCGCCCGGTACGGGCGATATTGACTACATTGGTTCACACCACCGCCGGTATATTTCGTATGTACACTTTCTCGACAAGCCTCTTCATCGGTTTAGTTTTTTTATTTAATTTTAATTTTGATTTTGTTTTCGAAACTCCAAATTTAGAAATTATAATATTCCTCAAGTTTCAGGAAAAGTGGTGTTTTCACCTTTTCAAAGCAAAAATGAAAAGTGAAAATATCATTTTTATCAAAACAAATATATTAGTGAAAAGTCCCTAATAAATTCAGTTTGAGGTCTCTAGTAGGAATTCAGGTAGAAATATCTAGGTCAAAATTGATAATTGAAATTGGATTAGATATCTGATTTTAACAGAATTATATGAAGATTCAAAGGAAGTTCTAAGTGTATCATATAGAGTTATTCGACAGAATCCACATGTAGAGACACATCGGAAGAAAAAGTACTCTAAAACTCAAAACCATATTTGTTAAATAAAGAACATCTTATTGGCTAGTTATTTGAAGAATAAAACCGTTACACATCTTATTTATATAAAGAATATAAGTCCACCATATATACTTTTTTTTTTTTGAATGCAATCCACCATATATACTCACTCTTCTAGATCCATATCTCCCCGCAAAACTCTTACAATCTTCATAAAAGTAATATATTTAAAAATGGATAAACTTAACTTTACTTTGAAGGAAGAATTATCTACTTACTAAAATTGTGTACTATGTTATCCACATAGGGGATAATAACGAAAAAACGTGGTTTAGTGAATGTTAGTTATTGGAAAAAGATTTATGAAAACTTTTGTAGTGATAACGGTAACACTACTAACCTTGATGGTGTTGATTTGTTGATTTGGAGATATAAGCAGAGAAATCGAAGAATATATGGCTTTACAATTCGTACTTGCAACCAACTTCGACTTAGAGGTGAAACTGATGTTGAAGTCTTAGCTCAAACTAGAAAAGAATTGAGAAGAGGTTCAGATTGCAACTACAAACTCATTTTGTGTCACTAACGACTTTTAATAAATTGTAGGGGATATTAGAAAAAATTTGTACTTCAGGTTTAAATAAGTATTTGTAATGTGACTTAATGAATGAAATGACAATTGCATTTCAAGTTGGGGTGTATATATGTCCAACCTCTACAAATTTCAAACTAAATAGTCACCTACAACTACGAATTTTGATTTTTAAAACTTATAAACCTAGGCGTAAATGTAGAAAAAGGTTGTTCAAAACAATATTATGACTAGAAGCTCTTCATTTCCCAATAGCAGGTTTAACCCACCGTTGGAATTTCTTTACTTCCCAACCATAGGTTGTGGTTTACTGGCAGACATGTATTGGTTACCAACCGTATACTTGCGTTATGACTAGGATATCATGATTTCCAGCCGTAATTGCCGGAACAAAATCAAATTTTTTTATGCCCGTTAAACAATTGGAGGCAACAAAATTGTAATGGGAGTTAAACTAAAGGTGTTCCCGACTATTTTGAGCGTATGTTTCCTCGTATTCTTCTACGGTTTTCAAATATTTTACATCTCCTCGAAATAAAAATAAAATAATTTTCAAAATATAAATCAAATCATTAAGCTAATGTAATCACTAATCTTAAGTTTGTGTCGTCTGTGTCATTAATCAATTGTATTATCACTAATCAATTATATTTTTATCATTAAGAAAATTAGTAGGATAAGGATTTTCGAAATTGCTATTCCATTGTCTAATTCAAGGCTTTTTGAGATTGCTATTTCACGTGCAAATTTATGTCACCTCATGGATCGGTTTGTAATTTGCAAAAATACCCTGAATTAGGCATGGATTTCAAGAGTGATATACCACTGTAAATAAATTGGAAAAGTTGTTGATGCTGATACTAATGACTTGAGTTCCAGATTCATCGACACCAAATTCTTTATCATCCTATGTACGCACAACATAAGTACCGAATTCTTTACTACCTGTATTGTATCAATGAAGCCAGATTGTATCTTACGTAAGATGGTGTGTAGGATTGGGCACTGATTCCCTTTTATCTCTTGTCATTTATTACATTAACAGTAGTAAAAAAACTGATCACTAACGGTAAAAAAAGATGATCACCAGATTCACTACGCGTCGAGACTCGGGAGGGACCGAGCCAACCCTTTTTATACTCTAGTAATGACAAGCATAATGGTATGCCATTTCCATTAGCTATCCCCTATTTGTAGCGAAATCCATATCTATTATGGTCTCCCGTGTAGTTTAAGTATGGGGATATCCCTTAGCTATGCTTAAAACTACATCTGATTCCGCTTGTAGAGAAGGGAACTCACACGGATACTCAGTTTCCATGTAAAAGCTACTTTAAGGAAACTCGGTTTAAGACGATTTTCAACGGATACTGAGTATCCGTTTCTGGTTTTCACAGTTTTACCCAAATACTTTTATTTTTCACTATTTTGGTTTGCAAAAACTCATTTTTCACCTATTATATCTCTATATTTTCTCTCATAATCATCTTTTAACATATCCAAAATTTCCACGCTAAAAAATTTAGAAAAAATGGAAAGGAAAACTGAGTTTCTGTTTCGTACTATTTACACAGAATATATAGCTAAGAGATGACATATCATCATTGTAAGGTTGCCTTGAGGCCCTTGTTCCTTACTTTTAAATAAGATAAGGGATAAGGGTGACCATTGTGCTTGGGCTAGAAAATACCAGTAAGTAGTTCCTAGTCAAAATCTGGTGGGTTCGTCTGAGAAATCAATCAACAATTACTGGTCAAAATAGAATCCATGAGAAATCACCCCTTGTTGGTCTCACGGGCTAAAACTAGACGAAATAATCAGAAACAAATATTCCCTCGCTTTAGGAAAAGAATACTTTCACTTTTTCAATTTGGCCTATTTTTAGGTTAAAATGAAAAAGTGAAAGTATCTCTTTTCCAAAAATAGAGGGAGTATTAAACATGACATTGCCAAAACCTATACACATGGTGTTGAGTATCGAGTCTAAACTCCCATATAAAGTCCACAAAATTGGTTAAAAATACCAAAATCAACAATTCACAGGTGAAAAGGACATTTAGATTTTGATCTTTTGTTTAAATGGACAAAAATATAAAAATAGCCAGGATGTAAACAGGTTTCATCTGCCCATTTCAAATACTTTTTCTTATTTTTAATTTACATCACGATGCATCCAGTTTCATCCTTACTATTTTTTAAGTTTAAGTCAGGATGAATCCAGTTTCATCCTTGCTACTTTTTAGTGTCCATTTCACCCATACTAATTTTTACTTGTCCATTTGAACCATATTTTAAAAATATTTGGACAAATGACCCATTTTCCATATAAAGTCTTGGTGAACCGTGAAACAAGACTAAATAAAAATCCCACTCACATCAACACCCTTAAATGCGACCCCTTATTTTCTCCTGGGGGTGGGGCCCACCAAACATGTGTATGTGGGGATATTAAGTGATTTGAAGCCAATAATGCTAGATTGACCGGGAGAATCTACTGGGGATTCTTCCGTGTCTCACACAAAATATTCTGCCCGTGTTTTCTACTTGTGGGGCACTCGAGGCTCCCCTTTTATGTGAGACACGGGAGAATCCCCGGTAGATTCTCCTGGTCATTGTAGCATTACTCATTTGAAACTATGATTCATTTAGAACCACTGGTAAATTCGAAAAGTCCCACAAAAAAAATCTTGATATAATCTATTTTGGCAATGTCGAGTACTCTAGTTAGCTTATCATTCATTTTTGTATTCTAAAATCAATATTTTCCCTTCTAAAATCAGTGCTATTTTTTGTTGTTGATGGTAACATTAAAATTATATTAATCAAAAAGTGTAAAAGGTTTTACGATATCATTTTTATTAAAAACGTTAGTAATAATGTTCTTTTTTGTACTTTATGGTAAATATTCACAGTTTTCTCCAGGAGTCTTCTGATCCTTGGTTCCTTTGCAAGAGAGTCTGTTGCGCTATTATGATGAACTGTGATCCCTGCAAATATATTTAACCTGAGCTTGTGGAAGATTTTTAAGAGCATAAATATTTTCTTCAATGGTATTATCGAATTTCCATTCAGTCTTCTCTCCTTTGATGCTGATTGTATCCGTCGGAGGTTTACAATCTATTACAAAAGTAACACTTGAAAGTAAATTCTCTTTTAACCATTTAAGGTTTTTAGAAGGAATTTTGCTTCTGTACGTAAATAGGGACGAACCCATAAAGATTGAAATTCTTTATTAGGCCTCGGGTAATACCTTGAGAAGAACTAAAAAAAAAAAAGGGCTTGTGGATCGGGAAGGCGGTCGGGGCTAAAGCCCCAGTTAGCCCTCTCATATGTCCGTCGGTGCATATAAAGTTGAAGAAGCCCATTCACATCTTGCTGAGAGATGCATGAAAGCTTCTTGATCCACCGAGTATAGAATGAAAGCCTATCCTATATACAAATTCTCTTTTTAAAAAGAAGCATCGATAAATATTACCCAACTCGTCTTGATATTTAGACAACAAAGTTTTAGTATTCTTTGCTCTCTGAATGCACATAGTTGAGATTTTTTTGTTTTGTGTCCGACTTTTGTATGTATTTCTTAATTGTTTCTACTAGAAATATTGGATTGGGGTTAATTTTATCAAAAAAAACCTCACATCTATATTTCCAAATAAACTAAATTATTGTTGCAATCTGTTCCTTCATTTTTGAGAAATTTCGCTATGAAATCCATTTTCTACCCAGGTGGAGATTGAGTCGGAGAAAATGCGAGGCGTCAGTTTTTGTCCGTAAAATGACTTGTTATGTTTGCAATATCCATATACATGGCATAAAGATATCATTGTCTATACTAATATGGGAGATTATCCATTGTGGATGTTCTTCTGTTATATTCAATGCTACTTCATTAAATCAAGTTTGCGTTTATTGTATAACAACAATGACATTAGTGTTGCAAAAAAATATATTCCAACTTACTCGAGTTTGTAAAATGCATATGGTGGGTTTGTTTGCAGAATTCACAATTAAGAGGAATTCATAATCCCATGGGATTGTAAATTTCGGGGCTCATGTAAATCCCTCGTGTGTTTGGTAACTCGCTTAAAATTCCTTGGATTTATAGAGTTTTCTTGTTTTAAAGTCCACGTACTATTTAACACTATCCTTAAAATCTTAAAATTGTGTATATATATGGGATTTATAGTTCAAAAAAAGTGGATGCATAAATCCCTTGATAAGTTTCCCAACAAATCTTAGGGGGAGGGGTCGGACTCCATATATGGAGGATTTGGTGGAAAAATGAAACCCATAGAAAACCTGATTCCAGGAATTTGGACAACTAAACGTACTAAGAGAAATATAATTCCACCAAATCCCTTAACCCATAAATCCCGCCTTTGAAATTATGCATCCAAACCCACCATTAAATTATAGGAATTTTACTGATGGATAACGTTGAAACTTGCCAATATTCAATTTGTAGATGATCTAAGTTACTTGTTATGCGATGTTTCACATTTGTATCACTACTCTCTAAGGTTGATCCTAGTGGAGTAGTAGTATGGTGAGATTCTTCAACATCAGTCGGTTCGGACCTTCACTTAGTTTCACCCAAGCTTCATCCTGGTCATGGATAGATCACCCAGGTTCGGGTCCATAAGCAGTGACAATTGGCCTATGAAGACTCGTTTTCGCTACGTCTCCGGTGGGTTCCCTTAACCAAGCCACTGCCTATGAGTCGCCGGCTCATTCTTCAACATGCATGCAGTAAGAGCCCATGCTCCTCCCACTGCTTGGGAGCTTACGATTTCATGTTCTATTTTACTATCCGATTGGGGTTCTTTTCACCCTTCCCTCACGGTACCACTTCGCTATCGGTCACCCAGGAGTATTTAGCTTTGCAAGGTGGTCCTTTATGATTCACATGGGATTCCACATGCCCCATGGTACTCGGGTCAGAGCATAAACTAGTGATGCTTTCGTCTAGTGGGCTCTCACTATCTAGGGTGAAGCACTCCACCTCTTAGCCTAGCAGCACGACGCTTGTATTTCTCTCCCAAAACCCCGTTTTCACGGTTTTGGCTGCTCCCATTTCGCTCGCCGCTACTACGAGAATCACTTTTGCTTTCTTTTCCTCTGGCTACTAAGATGTTTCAGTTCTCCAGGTTGTCTCTTGCCTGCCCATGGATTCAGCAGCAGTTCGAAAGGTTGACCTATTCGGAAATCTCCGGATATATGCTTATTTTCAACTCCCCGAAGCATTTCGTCACTTGCTACGCCTTCCTCATCACTGGGTGCCTAGGTATCCACCGTAAGGCTTTCCTCGTTCGAACCTCGTCGTTAACTTTAAGGCTATGCCATCCTAAGGTGCTGCTAAATGAAAGTATCTTATCAACGTCCATGAATGATAAATTGGTAGGCCTCGGATGTGTATGAATTTTATGGCCTACGGGTTATACCGCAAGTGCACGGCGTCTATTGGAGACGCGGCAAGTACGGGTCGATCCCACAAGGACTAGGGTGTGCTTGATTGATCAAGGCTTGGCTTAAAATCGAATTTCTAGCAAATAAGTGACACAATTGTAAGTTATGAGATTGTTGTTGCCGAAACGGGAGGTTGTGGTAGTGACAAAATGAACTCTAACTAAGGCAACTTGTGGTAAACTGCAAAGCACAAGGGTGGTTGATTCCACCACCTGACCTCTTACTCGAGCAATGTAGGTTGAATAATGATCTTGTGCCTTCATTTGAAGGTCTTAATTGGATTTTCACTAACTAAAGTTGCTAACTCACCCCTAGTATGAGTGGTCTTCTTACAGTACCACTCATCACAGGTTTGTAAGCTCCTTAATTAACTACTAGTCTTAAGCATTTTAGCACATGACAAGCAACAAACCAAACAGACATGCTTCACATTAAGGTCAGGGGTTTCCTCAAAACACCCCTGTGAACTAAATTAAAACATAACAAAGATAATAAAACAAAATTAACATTAAAGTGACACTACGGCTAATCCAAAGTGAGCAAACTCATTCTCTCCGCCCCTATTTATACATGCAATTGATTCCCCCAAAACAACAAACCCTAATTCTTTAAAAAAATGAAATTAATTGAAAAACAATTCAACCCATACTCTGATTCGCCTTCCTCTTCTGTCTAATCGCCTCAGAGACGCCATGCATGGTTGTTGTGACCTAACCCTAGTTCTTATCTTCTCCAAGTTAGCTTTTAGGGTTGCGGAATCTAAGAGAGAGAAAATAAGAGCTAAAGAGGTGGTGCGGTTTGTTTTGCGGGGATGGATGTTCTTTGTGTCGGGGAGGGTTGTTGGTGAGGTGGTGATGGCGAAGGTGGTGTGGTGTCGGAAGAGCGAGCTCTTCTCCGATGGAGACGGGAGAGAGCGAGAGGAGAAGAAAGAGAAGATGGAGTGAAGAATGGGTGCTGTCGATGGGGGTATAGGGTTAGGTTGATTGGGTGTAACGCAAGTGCAGCAAGGGACCGATGAGAAGGGCCTAGCGAGCGTAGGATGGGGCGGCTATGATCCGAACGACCGAGGGAAGTGCGATTTTGGCGTGATCTCGGTGTAGCACGGAGCAGCGATCTTCGATGCACGTGGAAGCAGCGACCGTTGGATGAGGGAGAAAGAAATCTCAACGTCTCATAAGCGACGGGCTCGGATCCGGGTCGTGGGTAGCTCTAGCCCATGTCTTCCTTGTTGGTTTGTAACTAATTCGCGCGCGGGCTTTGGCTATCTACTCCATAGATGCTCGACTCCAATTCTTCGCTCTTTTGGCTCCTCGATTCTCCGAGCTTTATTCATTACCTAAAAACACAAAATTAATTAATACAAATATTTATTCTCGAAAACAAAGAAAACACGAACTGGGATAATATCGATTTATGAGCACAAAAAGATGAGTAAAATGCCAATAAAAAGGTGTATAAATATGCACTATTTGGCACTCATCAAATACCCCCAAACCCGAATTTTACTTGTCCTCAAGTGAAACAGAAAATAAGAAATCCTAACTATACCCCGTCATCGCAGTCTCTCGAATGCATTTAGCGTATGCACTAAGCCTTTAAACCCCTAGGTGTCCCTAGTGGACGAGTTGTAGTCTCGTGAGGGTTTACCAGAGGTGTACCCACAAAACCTTCTCCAACTTCGTGAGTGTAAGAGAGTCTCAAGCATCCTAGAAGCTATGAGGACATAGAGTTTCTACATGCTAGTAACGAGAAGTTAGAACTACCAAAGAACGCATTCTCATCCTTAAGTGTTGAGCGAGAAGTAACCATACCATATGAAAGAATTCGGATTCGATTGTGATCATAAGTCTCAACTTCCTGCCTCACCATTAAGGTTTTATGATAATTGCACTCAAAAAGATCGCTTTTTAGTCTCTCATGTGTGCGGCAGGAGTAAAGAGAAAATCCAGCACGTTGTAGGTAAGAAGGATAACCTTCCGAAATAAAATCTGGAGACTCCACGTAAAATGTGGACAAAAAGAATCTTTTACGATGATCTCTAAGAAAGGAAATCAACCATTAGCAAGGGGTGGGAGTACTCACTCATTTCTCACCCGATCGGCAATTAATATCACTCTCTCATAAGAACCATAGAAACGTCTTCAATCTTCGGTCTTCGGTCTTCAAATGTTGATGACGAACTTCTAAACTTCACAAAACTTGACAATTTTTAATTTTTCTACTCAAATTCCTTGTTGTTTGGATTTTTCTTTTTAATTCTTCTTTACCATGGTGGTAGCAAAAATAAACTACAATATTTTTTTTTTTTTTGATTTTTGATTTTTGATTTTTTTTTTTTTTTTTTTTTTTTTTGACATTACAATAAGTGAAAATAAAAATACAAATAATGACACAACTAACTCCATGGACAAAGGACTTTAACACTCAATTTTTCCACAACTTGTATTGTCTTGATTTTATAAATTTTATTAATTCTCATCCTATTTTCTTTTCTTTGTTGCACAAAAACCTTGGACTATATCAATTTGTCTTTCAATATTCTGATGATGCTCCGTTTTTTGACGATGATGTGTTTCTATGGGTCTTGCTGATTGAGAGAGAGAGTGATGCTAACGGCAAATCGGTATTTAGAAGGAGTTTTCATCTTTAGACGTCACCCTCATGATTGACAAAAACTAGCACTCAAGAGATCAAAAGTAGTGCTTTGAAAATGGTGCGAAGTTGGGTAGCTCACCATTCCTACCCGGAATTTACGTAAGGTGACACACACTCTAACAGCTTTTCTAGAAAGTTGCAAAAAAATTGAAGGTTAGTGCCTCACTTGATGTAAAATGGGTAGTCTCCACTATGGGTGATCACAATTCTACTACCGAATATCTAAACAAACACCTAATTAGCCCTCCCATGGTTAAATCCGACTTTAACGCTCTAATCAACTAAGGAACCCGATTGTGTTCTCGGGTACTTCCAAGTTACATTATTTCTGTCGGAATCTCTATGTAAACATAGCTAGAAGCATGCTAGTGACTCTAAAATCTCTAAAAGTTGGAGGTTTTACAAAAAGAGTTTTTTTTTTTTTTTTTTTTTTTTTTTTTTGAAATAAAAGGTTAAAAGACTAAAAACTCTAAATGCAAAATAAAAACTAAAAACTCTAAATGCAAATGCACCCCCAAACCTAAATCAAACATTGTCCTCAATGTGTCACGAGATAGGAAAAATTTAAAACAATCACGTACCACGAGAACTATCTTTGATAAGATAAAAAGGGAAGAGATTACCGGATGTCGGCAAGAGCAAGGTTGAGCTTCATTCGTCAAGGCTAGAATCCAATATTCTCAACGGAGATCATATCGGATTAGCATAATATATGTGCAATAAGACTCAACCAATTCAAGAAAAGAAAATTTAACAAGTCCTACTGGATATATACAATGAAAATTCACCATAAACCAACAATCTAAAGAGTTGAGGATCAACCCAATAGAAAATATGTACACACATTAACAGCCTTACACAAATATAATATGAGAGTGCAAGTAAGACTGCAAATGGGAATGAGTTTCCCCCAAACCTAAACTTGTGAATGGGTGTGTTTGAAAGCACAAAATCTTGCAATTTTAAAGGTACATCATGCAAAAGGTCTAACTCAAAATGAGTTTTACTAATAACAACCGAGATATACGCATTCCAACCTTGTGGCTCTTTAAAAGTGTTATACTTTGATGCAAAATAGTCCAAGAGGACTTGGGAAGCACAAAGTTCTAGGCCTAAGTTAGGCATTTTTAGAAAAGTTGGTTTTGCAATTTTGTGACAAACTACACCTAGGTTGGGTGAAGGAGTTTCAATTTGTGACTCAAGAGAGAGGTTAGGTACATCTACGTTATGTTCATGTATAAAATCATTTGCACCATCACACACTTTCCTAAAGTCAGAAGAGGGTAAATCATGTTCATTTTCACAGGACATTTCCACAGGTTCCACATCATCATCACATATATGAATATTAGAAGAAGCATCATTCATAGGGTTCACAGAAGAGACAATTAATGTCTCGAACCTAAAGATTCTACTACATTTTCAAAATACACATGCTCTTCATATTCATCATCATCATCATCATAGCAATGCATTTCCTTATTAAAAATCATAGTATTTCTAGTCCCGTCATTTAAAACAGGTTCATATGCAATATCAATTGCACGAGTAAGACTAGGCATACTATTGACTTCATTATGTTTGATAAACATTTCATCTTGAAAGTCCTCCCTTTCCTGATTTAGTGCATCACAGATTTGACTCAATTTGAGTTCTAAACTCTCAAACCTTTGCTCAAGGTTTTGATTCAATTCTAGAAATTCATTATGTTGTTCAATGAAAGGAGAGTTTTCAACAGTGGGAAATTCATAATCAATGCTATATGGATGGTCATGCATTGCATTCATTTCAAGCATAGCTTTTTCCTCCATGAGTGTTTCCATTATTGATTGCAAACTAGGAGTTGGGGAGTATAAAATTGTTCATCTCCCCACTGTGGTGAATGATGCATGTGTGCGGGTTGATTATGGTCCAAATAGTTGCCAGCATAGTCACTTCTAGACACTTCAGTACATTTGATGGTTTTCTCTAGGGCGTCTATAAGCATGCAAAATATAACAATTTTCGAGCAGGTGGTCTAAGCCACCACATAAGGTGCAAGCATAAATATATTGCCTAGAGGAATTAGATTCGACAGATTGCCTTTCAAAGCGGATAGTCGAGCCTCTAATTGATCTAGAAGTGATGATTGGGTATGAGAAAATTGTTCATTTTCAACTTTGTGGTGGATGATGTATGTGATCATAATGATTAGGGTATGTGAGATCAGGACCACGAGAAGGCCCATAAAATTCCCTAAAGTCACTATGGTATGTGGGGTGTTCATCCTGTGAAAGGTGCCCGTAAGCAAGCTCTCTAAGGGATTTGTTTGAATCCCCAGATGCGGACCAAAATCCTGACATGATTTATCAACTCAAATTGAACTCACAATCTAATTTGGTTTATGTGGGTTTTGTTTGGTTTAAATGGGTTCATTTTTGGTTTGTTGGGTTTTGGTTTGTTGTGGGCTTAATGAGCAGCTCAAGTGCACAGCCCAATATTTGGGCTTCAACTTAACAGCCCAGATGTAGGTTGAGTTGCTTTGTCAAAGCCCGAAGGCACAGTTTGGTTGATTGTGAGTTAGCCCGATTGTGCGGGCTTGCAATGTGTGCGGACATTGGCCAGATCTATGGGCTCGGTTTGGTTGCAGCCCAGGTTTGATTCAGTTAGGTGGGCTAGCTGTGTGTAGAGCTCAGCTTTGGGGTCAGTCAGCCCAGCTTTGATTGTGGGCTCCGGATATGCAGAGTGCAAGCCCAGTGGTTGTGTAGTGCTGGTTCAGTTGTGCAGAGTTTGGCAAGCTCTTGCACTGGCTGTGTGCATTCAACAGGTCAGCACAGCAAGTTGGCCCAACAGCTTCAGGGGGCTGTGCACAGGCTATGCTTAAGTTTATGCTCAAAGTTGACACAGCACAAGCTCAACAGGGTTTGTTTAACTACTTGGTTTTCTCAATGCAACTCACCTCCAACGGCTTCGGGGGGGTCAGATGAGTTCAATTTTCTCGGCTTATGCTCGGGGCAAGTTAAAGTCAAACATCACAAAAAGCAAGATTCAGATTAAGTACAACTCTAACACTTTTATGACATACTTGTCATGCTCGGATGCCACAACCGATGTCACCGAAGTCAAGCACGGGATGCGCACAATCACGGGGTCTCTCACGAGTTTAACAGTCACGAGCTATGCATAGGTCGTGCTCAAAGTTCACACAAATTTGCGACTAATCAGCCTGAGTAAGCACACACATTGCAGTTCAGGGTATCATGAGGTTAATAGCTCACATCAGCATGCATTCATTTCAGAGATTCAAGGCTACGAGCATGAAATTGGGTTATGTTCATAACTTGGGTTTCCAAGTTGTGACCCAAAACTTGCTTAAAAGAGTAGTTAGCACGAGCTCATGCACGAAATGGAGTTTAAGCTCGGTATGCTAGTTTAACCTAGTTCACGGATCATGTATGGAGTTACTTACCTGAATTGTGCTCGAGTTTTGTGACTCGAGGCCCCTTGGCCTTTTTCTCCCACTCCTTGGGCTTGCTCGGAACACAAAGCAAGCACAAGAGCAAGTTCAACAGTTCAGGGCTTTGGTTGCTCGGCGGCGAAAGACCAAGTAGCATAGAAGGTACCTGTTGCTTAGAGGAAAATTCAGTCCTCGGATTTGCACGATTATGCACCGAGATGCAAATGATATGCAAATGATATGCACCGAGATGCAATCAAGGGAGCTCGAGAGACGGGTGCAATAATGCAATACAAATGGTATGCCTACAATGCAAAAGATGGCGGCTGATGCACATTAAGTTAACAGATGGCAGGCTAAGTTGGACTGACACAGGAGAAAGATAATTTGGACTGTCACAGGGCTCGAAGAGTTTAAAATGCAAAGTATGAAACAAAATGATTATGCTAAATTATACCAATGTACCAAAGTTGCATGCAAGTTACAAAAGTTCAAACTAAGTTATATTACGACAAGAAGAAAAGCAAAGAATGTAAGTGAAAATATATACGAGAGAGAAAATGGAATTTCAGTCAAGGTAAGCCAAAAATCGACAAGGCACGCGCCAAGTCCCAGCAACGGCGCCAAAAACTTAGTAGGCCTCGGATGTGTATGAATTTTATGGCCTACGGGTTATCTCATGCAAGTGCACGGCGTCTATTGAGACGCGGCAGAGTACGGGTCGATCCCACAAGGACTAGGGTGTGCTTGATTGATCAAGGCTTGGCTTAAACTGAATTTCTAGCAAATAAGTGACACAATTGTAAGTTATGAGATTGTTGTTGCCGAAACGGCTGAGGTTGTGGTAGTGACGGTGAACTCTAACTAAGGCAAGCTGTGGTAAAGCGCAAAGCACAAGGGTGGTTGATTCCACCACCTGACCTCTTACTCAGGCAATGTAGGTTGAATAATGATCTTGTGCCTTCATTTGAAGGTCTTAATTGGATTTTCACTAACTAAAGTTGCTAACTCACCCCTAGTATGAGTGGTCTTCTTACAGTACCACTCATCACAGGTTTGTAAGCTCCTTAATTAACTACTAGTCTTAAGCATTTTAGCACATGACAAGCAACAAACCAAACGAGACATGCTTCACATTAAGGTCAGGGGTTTCCTCAAAAACACCCACAGAACTAAATTAAAACATAACAAAGATAATAAAACAAAATTAACATTAAAGTGACACTGCTGGCTAATCCGGGCGTGAGCAAACTCATTCTCTCACCCTTTTATTTATACATGCAATTGATTCCCCCAAAACAGCAAACCCTAATTCTTTAAAAAAAATGAAATTAATTGAAAAACAATTCAACCCATACTACGATTCGCCTTCCTCTTCCTCTGCTAATCGCCTCGGAGAAGCCATGCATGGTTGTTGTGACCTAACCCTAGTTCTTATCTTCTCCAAGTTAGCTTCTAGGGTTGCGAAGCTAAGAGAGAGAAAATAAGAGCTAAAGAGGTGGTGCGGCTGTTTTGCGGGGATGGTGTTCTTTGTGTCGGGGAGGTTGTTGGTGAGGTGGTGATGGCGAAGGTGGGCGTGGTGTCGGAAGAGCGAGCTGCTGCTCCGATGGAGGCGGGAGAGAGCAGAGGAGAAGAAAGAAGATGGAGTGAAGAATGGAGTGCATCGATGGGGGTATAGGGTTAGGTTGATTGGGTGTAACGCGAGGTGCAGCAAGGGGCGATGAGAAGGGCCTAGCGAGCGTAGGATGGGCGGCTATGATCTGAACGGTAGGGAAGTAAGCGGTTTTGGCGTGATCTGGTGTAGCACGGGAGTAGCGATCTTGATGCACGTGGAAGCGGCGACCGTTGGATGAGGGGAGAAAGAAATCTCAACGTCTCGGAAGCGACGGGCTCGGATCGGGTCGTGGGTAGCTCTAGCCCATGTCTTCCTTGTTGGTTTGTAACTAATTCGCGGGAGCTTTGGCTATCTACTCCATAGATGCTCGACTCAATTCTTCGCTCTTTTGGCTCCTCAGATTCTCGAGCTTTATTCATTACCTAAAAACACAAAATTAATTAATACAAATATTTATTCTCGAAAACAAAGAAAACACGAGAATGCAGGATAATATCCGGTTATGAGCACAAAAGATGAGTAAAATGCCAATAAAAAGGTGTATAAATATGCACTATTTGGCACTCATCATAAATCATAGATCGAAGTGTCGAATCGGAAAAATTGGGTGCTATCATATACCTTTGTATCCGCTAAGTTCACTAGATGGAGATAAGCGGACTCGAACCGCTAACATCCGCCACGGGGTAAACCACCGCCTCTCGGGCCTCCCGATCGATTATACCATAGAGGCCAACGATAGACAATAACCCCCCAGTAAATCGATCGATTCTACCATAGAGGCCAAATCCCTTGAACCCATAAATCCCGCCTTTGAGATTATGCATCCAAACCCACCATTAAATTATAGAAATTTTACTGATGGATAACATTGAAACTTGCCAAGATTCAATTTGTAGATGATCTAAGTTACTTGTTATGCGATGTTTCACATTTGTATCACTACTCTCTAAGGTTGATCCTAGTGGAGTAGTAGTATGGTGAGATAAAAAATTGTGACACGTAAGCACATGAAATGGTCTAAGTATAGTGGCGAGGGAGGCGATTTTGGTATAGGCAAGGATGGGATCCTCTTCCAAGGGTGTTATATGCATATAAAATGCTAAAAGTTGGGCCAAAATCTGGTTTTAATATATTTATTAGATTATTTTTATATGAAAACAAGATAAGCGAGGATTGCATCCTCGTTTTTCTCCTCTATTTTTAGCGAGGATTGATCCTCTCCCCTCAAAATACCCTCCCTCTTCCCCTGCTTTCGAGGAGAGAAAACGGGCATTTGAGTTTAGACCGCGGTTTTTGGTCACTTTCATCCCACAAAATTATTCCACTAGACTCAGCCTAAACCTCCCGACAATGAGTCATGACGGTTTTTCATCTCTTGTACGATTGGGACCATCAAAAATTAAAATAATAAAGCTCCGAAGTAAGAATATTCAACTGTCAAAGCGTTTTCTTGTTTTCCTCCCTCCAAAGTCATAAAAATTTGTCATGGGATGCACAAAATCAAATATCAATCATATCCTCTTACTCACTTTTTATTCATGTTTTCTCTTTCCCATCTAAAATGTTGGGGACCCTACCGGTAGTGGCTCACTATAAAACAGAGTATGAGGATCAGAGAATGCATCAAATTTACGCAGCTAATGGTATAAACTAGCTGGTTGTCACTGCAATTCCGAACAATAATAGTCTCGGACTCTTACTTTCCCTCTTCGATCATGCTTTTAACGCGACAATGCTAGGGTAGACCAATAGAGGTGGACCGATTTGGTCCACTTTCACTTCACCACAGGATTTGGAAGGGGTGGGATTTCTAAAACCTGAGTGGGACCCGGAAACAACATCTAATTGCTATATTTTGATGATCCACAATCGGTACACCAATTCTGGTCACCCTTTGCTTCTAACATGAATGAAATCGTTAATCTCAATAATAAGAAATTTTTGTAGGCGTTGCATCGACTATCCCACCATCTTTGTTATTTGTAATTGTACAAGTCTAGATAAAAATCAAACGAGATAACTACCCACCCGGCAAATGAAGTGGCTAATTATGTTTCATAATTCTATCAAACCCGCATGTTTCGTAAGTAGGCATTTTGAATAAGCTTTGTTTGGATATATGTTTTAAAACACAAATTGATTTTTCATTAATAATGTTTGTATTACTCATAAGTTATTTACCAAAATTAATATACTTGGCTTTTAATATCTTGAATGTTTCATGTTTAATGGGTTTTAATTGTGTGAGTTTTATCATAATCAATTTTTATTAAAAATGAGAAGAGTTTTTTTTTTGTTATATTTTTGAGCTGTGAAAAGAAAATGATTTTAGAAGGAAGACAAGTGTGTGATTATCATGTGTTTTTTACAAGTGATATTCTGAGAAAGAATGAAGTGCAGAAGTTTCACATCTTCTCACCATGCAAGAGTGATTGTGTAAGAGATTGAAATCGGTTGTTTAATTCTGGGGACGACACGATAACGATGAACTTCTTGAGTCGCAAAACGTCTTAAAGAGAGCGACCTAGTCCCCGACTCAGCCATAACATTTGTTTTTGTGCTTGATTTTTTTTTTTGTAGACATAATTCAGCAATTATTCCAACAATAACGAAGGTAATAAGGGTTATCTTTGATCATTTTAACATAATCATGATTATCATTACCAATTACGATTGCATAATGCCACACGAGATAATAAAAAGATTCTAAAACTTAAAATATCAAATTCCTTAGCATCGGTCAGTTGTTATATGTCTTGTAAAATAAAACACTCAATCCTAATGGTCTCCTAGTGGGCCCTATACCTGGAACCATATAAACGCCATGTTGTTTGTGCAAATACAATTCACTTTTATCTCACTAAACAAGCAGCAACAAACAAAATCACGTCTTGCTTGATCTTGTTAACATTTCTCTGAGTTTTTTCCTTTACCTGAAATGGCGAAACCTTATTCATTAATACTTTCACAGACTCTTAATCTTCTTCTTCATTGTTATCAACCACTAGAAATTGTTTGGTAAGAGTTTTGATTGATGAATCAAATATTTTTAATCTTGAAACCACTGTTTTCTCAAATCATAATGATTTATCATACTTCATGAGCTCTATTATGATGAGAGAAATTGATGTTAAAAGGAGAACAAGAAGATGGAGTGCAAGACTAGCTAAGAGGATAAGTAAGCTTGTGGAAGTTTCTATATAGTATCCACTAGGAAGGTTAGCGATAATCAATCTCATCCAGGGAAATATATGTTTAATCATTCAACTAGGTAATGAAGTTTTACCTCAGTTTTTCACAAACTTTCTTGAAGATGATCATGATGTGGAGATTACCTTTTTGAAAAAGAAATCAGAGGGAGATGTAGCGAACCTGCGTAGAAGATCTGGTATTAACATGAAGACATGTGTTGAGTTAAATGGGAAAGAATCTTCAACCGAAGGAAAAATGGGTCAATTGTTGGAAGAATATGAAGGAAGGAAAGAGAACCAGAGTGAGAAATGACATACTCTGGTTCTTAATGAACTCCAAATTCAATATGTTATAGTAAAAACTCTAAGCATCATGATCCTGCAGTAGCATCTTATCAACATCAAAAACACCATCATCATCTTGGTATTATCTTTCTTGTTTCCTAAATGTCCTAGTCCGCGACTCAGCCATAATATTTGTTTTCTTGTTTGATTTTATTTTTTGTAGCATAATTCAGCAATTGTTCCAACAATTTTAAGACGTTTTATTCTGCCATACAGCAAAATGTATCTGAAAAATTTTGAAGGGCGGAAATTTAGTTATGATTGAATCCCTTTTTCCTAATATTTTTGCAGATAACATTTGAATTCTTGTAACATAAACTTTTAGACCGGGAACTGATCTACAAAATCCATTTTTAAATTTCCCATTTGGAGTTTTTGTTTGAGAGATGTGGTGATTTCAAAATCGTTATGTATGTATGTCAAAATATTAGATGCAATACATGAGTTTAGAGATTAGAGATTTAAGAAATTACATAAAAAAATCATGTTTTGATTCTAGTAATTCGTTCTCTTGTTTTGGTATGAAAAAAAGATTATTGTTAGCAATCAAACTAATGCACCGCATATGTTTGATAAATGCTTAGTAGAAAGTTATAAATATATGTATGATGTTATAACTATATAACTTTGAATATTTATTTGACGCTTAAGAGAAACTTGGAGTACTATATTTTAATTTATTTTAAGTAATTATGTAAGTGCATACCTTACTTATGTTTGGTTTCAAATGCTTACATGTAAAACCATTGTCAATTGAAAAATCACTTACTTGAGCAAGTTTTATTTTTCAATAAAATAAAAATTACTAGAGATTAATCGATGTGTGAAGCATTGGGGTTGTTGATTTCTTTGTTGGTGCACAAATAATGGACAATGGTTTATGACCAAATGAGATTTAAAAGCAATTGAGGTATGTTTGATGAACTATTTGTTGTTATTGTAGTGATCAAATAATTGCATTCTAAATTGAATAAATTGATTTTTTTAATCTTAGATTATTTTTAGGAAAACAAGATATTGAGAATTATTGTGTAAGACAATAAACATGTGACTCATATGAGTTGGGAACTTATGGTATAAAATTTGATAAGAAACCAAAACTTAAATAATTAGAAACCTAGTCAAAACAAATGTGAATATCAACTCTCACCAAGAAATGAACATTATCTTGATTATGAAGTTATTTTCTATGCTTGGTTGGAATTGCAGGATATCAAATGGCATTAACTATGCTTTTCAAGCTAAGTTAATGTGAATTGTGGATACGGTGAGAGGTTGGTATATATTGGTGTTTTACACAACGTTTGTTGATAGCTAGGTTATGGTTCAAAAGTTGAACTGATCGTTTGAAAGAAAGTGGTGTTGAGATACACTCACATCACTAGGATTTCGGTATTGGTATGGTATCAATAGTTTACTTTGGGTAGAACTATATTGTTAAAGATCTTCGTACTTCCGAAATGAGAAAGAATCTAGTTTCCACCTATCTTGTTATTAACAAGATTGAGATAAAAATTTGTTTACTTTGATCTTTGCACCACTACAAATGATATGTTATAGATGAAACTAATATTAAAATTTTATCCCATGATGAGTATGAATGTGTTATGTGTTCCTCTAAACTTTATGAATTTTTGAATAACATGCATGTAATCTTACGCAACTTGCAATGATATTGAATGAAATAAAATGATTGAGAATTTTACAAATAATTTCTTGATGGTTCTAGTAGATTTTATTTATATCAAATATGATCGTTTGAGCAGTGGATTACGCAATGTTGTCTTCACGAAAATTGTTTAAACTTTTATCATATATATTGTATAAATTTTTTTGGATTTAGATCATTGGTTCATTAGCTTTTCGCAAATTTTGAACTTTGGATATTGTTTTGAAATTCTTCTATGAGTCAAAAAATAGTGGGGTTCCATATCCTATATTTTACTAACTTTCGTTTAAATTAGAGGAACTAAAAATAAATATGAAGGTGACAAGTAATTTACTAAGAATGAACCTAGAAAAACATATATATAGTGAGAATAAAATTTAGTCATGAATATTTTGTTGCTTATAATTTGGAAGATAATTTCTCATTGAGTAACTTTTTTCTTCAAAAAAAATTTAATCTTTGGCAAAGAGTTTTCCGAGCCTATTGTTTTCAGACAACCAAATAGAAAATCGTTGACACTTGCATTTATGTCGCTTAATTTGCATTCTTGTTTTGTTGATATTTTTTCTACTATGCATGATTTTTTATAGTCATAAGCAGAAACATATATACTTGATTGTGTAAGTTAAGATGAGAATCCATGTAGACCAAGTATGAAAAATGTGTAGTTTTCACAAGATCAGAATGAATATAAGTTAGATAAGTCATCATATATATTCTGAAACAAGCACTGACCGTAGTTCATCAACAAAGGGAGAGAAACTTAAGCCAACTCTTTTGCAAGGCCGTCGCCAAGAAATAGTGGCAATGACCTAGTCCGTGTAGACCGTTCCGTCAAAATGCATAAAGTTTGTACATCATCGAATCTGCGGCATGGCATAGAGATGCCTTCGATCACATCACGTGCTCCATTCGTAAGACTACACTGCTAAGAATGAAGCCTAAGCATCATTCATGCTCTTCTCGGATAAGCTTTGAAGCTTACTTGGTGCATGGTCCTCAATGCACCTTCAACCAACTACCCCTCCCTATATAAGTTTAATTGAAATTTCTACAACTTAGAAAAGCGGAGTCGATTGACATTCACCAAGTTCACTTTTCACTATTCATGGATGTTGTTATGTATTTTTGAATGACCGGCCAAGATGGCTGTACATTTCTCGATGTCCTGACATGATGGATATGCCTCCAACTTTGTCCCATGGACCAGCTCCGATGTCCATCCATGTTGGATGTTTATTTCCTAGGAAAACTGCAATGTCCAGCCATGTTGGTTATTCATTGACAAGGCCAACTCGATTTCCATCCATGTTGGTTGTGTTTCTATTTTGGTACATAGGTTAGCTCGATGTCCATCCATGTTGGATGTACATATCTTAGTCCACTCGGATGTCCGGCCATGTTGGCTATACATAACTCAGCCAACCCTCTTTTGCCTAGTGCATCGTTGGGATGAATATTAGCTCTAGGCCAACGTAGATTTCAGCTTGCAACACTCTTGATGTCATATTGTCCTTGGACAATATGCCTGCGCGATGTGCAATTTTGGCATCGCATTTTCCTAGGCCGCGCCCCTTTATTACATAACGGAAGCTTTGGGTGAAGCTTTATCACGACCATGGAACATATTTTAGCATGCGTCATGCTAAAAATACTGGGCGTTACATCATTCACCTCTTTAAAGAATTTCGTCCCTCAAAATTCAAAATAAAAACTATTGTGGACAAATTATTCGGTTTGGATTCCCGAACAAAAGTTTCATACCGGATGCTCGAAATAACACAAGATTTCTTGATTTGTCGTGGAACATCAATTAGGACCTTCCGAGAAAATGTCCCATACCGCGTACTTAGGAATCCAAAAAAGTCCACAATATTACAGAGAATATCGATTTGGACATTTGCCAAAGAATATCTCAACAAGGTATCTTAAGCGAGCATCACATACTACATGCTCAGGAGTCCATAAGGTTCACAAGGTTGGTGGCGGAGATTTGGCACAAGTATGACGCAACAAGCAACTTGTTTTTGGAGTACTGTGTGGAACAGGATCCGATTGCCCACCGTCCCTAACTGTCATCCAAGTTTCCGCTCATAAATAGGATGCTATCCGGTCTGAAAACGCACACCGACGGCCAGTTTCTAACGTGTGAAGATGAACAATCCCATTGTCTTTCTACCGTTCCGAACAATCTTCCGGATATTCACTGTAAGTGAGGTGCCACTTAGGCTAGGAAAACTCACATTACTTAAAAACAAGTTCAACTCGATTCACAAAATAGCGGGTTGCAGTTATAAACTTTTTCCGTGCAAAAGTTGGCCTACTCTCCAACTTTAAGATTTCTATTTAAGTATGATACTCGCTAGTGAGTCCACTTCGCACCGTCCCTAGAGTTATCTCGGAACTTGCTATGTTACCAACGTGACGGGGCCGGAAAATTACGCCTAGCGCGTTGTGGTGCGCTGGTCATAACCTCCTCGATGCGCCATGATGATGCTACTTATCCGGGCCTTAAAACTAGGCAAATGCACGTTAATTTTCCCTTTTAAGCATGCTCGTGGATCATGATGCAACCAACTTAGCTTCCACACCGTTTCAACTTACCCTCATTCTGCAAAGAGTTTAAAGCCATATAGGCTAATACATTTCATCTATTCTTTGGATTTAGAGTCATATCTTGGCATCAAACATGCCTTGAACTTGTGCATAATCCATTGCGGGCCTATCTCCAAATATTTACTTAGCTTAGGCATTGCTGAAAGCATGCACTAATTTTTCCCAGGACAAGGGTGCATCAATGAGGGCTCATAACGTACTTTATGCAGCTCCGCTAACTTGCATATTGATGTATCTTACTTTTCCATCCATACCCAATGCGGCATTGGTTCATACATATGTCGAGCGCCTTGATATCTAGAAAGTATGAGTATCCAAGGAATATAATACAGCTTTCCTCATCAAGTTTGGCCACAATCATCTCTTGCATTGTAATAACAGTCCAGATGATATGAGGGGCCAATATGCCAAAATCATCTCGCAAATAGATGATATGAGTGACAAAGTCTTTATGCCGGCAATGTTGCAACTCATTGCTGCTTCGTACGTACCCTTTCCTACTTTAAAGGTATCAAGCACTGACCGTAGTTCATCAACAAAGGGACATCAACTTAAGCCAACTCATTTACAAGGTCGTGGCCAAATAATAGTGGCAATTGCCTAGTCCGTGTAGGATGTTACTTCAAAATGCATAAGGTTGTACATCATCGAGTCCCCTGGCATGGCATAGTGATGCCTCCGCATCACGTGCTCTATTCGCAAGGCTACACGGCTAAGAATGAGGCATAAGCATCAGTCATGCTCTTCCTCTGCTGTTATGAAGCTTACTTGGTGCATGGTCATAACGCACCTTCAACCAACTACCCCTCCAAATATAAGTTTAATTGACATTTCTACAACTTAGAAAAGGGGATGAGATTAACATTTACCAAGTCCACTTTTCACTATTCATGGTCGTTGCCATGTATTTATGAATGATCGAGATAAGATGGTTGTACATTTCTGGATATCCGACCATGATGGTTGTGTTTCCACTTTAGCCCATGAGCCATCTCCGATGTCCATCCATGTTTGATGTGTTCACATTCTTCTCCATAGGCCATCTCCAATATCCAGCCATGTTGGTTGTACATATCTCGGACCACTCAGATGTCCAGCTAAAAATACGGGGTGTTACACACATCTACGAAGCTAAATAATCCTACACACCATAACACGTCAGACAATATATTTATAAAGTAAAAAAGAAAAGTACTATACTACATGAAAACGATTAAACTTATATATTACTTGGTAGAAGTGTAATTTATGCTCGTTATCGAGCTGATTTGAAGGTTAATTTCAAAACGCCTTATGAATCAAAATGTGATTTGCAAGACATCCTGAATTAGACATGATATTTTAGTATGACTTATATTTTGATGTCACGGTAAGTAGAATGCTAAAGTTACTGGATAATAATATCAGTGACTTAATTTTGCAGAAAATACCTTCTTTTTTTTTATACATTACATAGAGCTATGTAGGATGATGGTGTGTAGAATTGGTCATATGAATGTGATACATTTAGCATCGCTCTATCAACTTAAAAACTGGGATTATTGTATCAATGCTGGTATCATATAATCCTTAATCTTGATCTTTTATTACCGTAACAACAAAGAGAAGCTTCAAAATCAAATTAGTGTCTGTATGAAGATAACAATTAATATTTGCCGATCAGAATATCCGAAAAGCACTCCTTGCTGGTCCCAGAAGCTAAAACCATACAAACCGATACAAGTGGTATTGGCTTGCGGGTATTAGTACATCTGTAAATAGTCCCACAAAAAAAAAATCCTAACATGAGAATTCTTTTTGGAAATTGTTAATTAATGATTCCGAGTCTAGTCACTCATTAATGAATCATTTCATTACTATAATCTCACTACTTTTGCCTTTAAACTATTGTTATAAAATCGGTTTTATACTATAATTTTGCAAATTCTAAACATGCGTTATTTCTATTTTTTACTTTAAAATCACTTGTAGTGCTAATTGTTATGAGTTAATGAGATTAGGATGTCAATCTTGGATCTCAGCCAATATCGGGGATTAAAGTCGGCGGTTGTTCCTCTCAATAACATTACCAATTAAAATGACTTCTGCGGGCTCCACAAAGTCAAATTTGTCTCGTTTCTACAACTTTTATCTACCATCTGCTTTCTCTCGCATTAAATGGAAGGAAGACGTTGATCCGTATATCAACACTGATCAATATTTTTAGTCATGGTTTATTGTGTTTTCACCATTTAACGTTGATTATGCCTTCTTTTTAAAGTGATTCAGGCTTTTTTTTGGGTGGATGTTACGTCAGTTGTCTGCTAGCTAGGCTTGCTAGTATATAACCATTGAAGTCGTATGTTAATCGGTCCTTGTGATTCAGAATATTTTCTTGAGATCATCCAAAAGTTTCTTTTTCTTTAATCCCCGATCAAGTCAACGTAATGAATTGTCTACAAGTTCTATAACGAAAAAGTTGATGGTATACTTTGTACCCTCCCCTCTTCGATGTGTAATGCTAGCGATTAATGTAAATATTGACAAAACATTGGTAGTTATAAAGAATCAATGATCTTTTGCATTAATTTATGAATGTTGTTGAATTTCTTGGATGGCATTATGTAGTTTTTGACTTTCAATTTTCTTTCGATGTATATATAGTTTGGAGTCTTTGAACAAGTATATACTAGGATTGTCGTGTATAATGTCGACAAAAGGAAGAACTTGTTTATACTTGAAAGTTCGTCAAGATATTAAATCGATAAGCATACATGAGAATTACAATCACATGGGATGATCCACTAAGCAATGAACATAGATGTGAATTAGGAAAAATCCATATGAATTCCCCAAGGCAAGGTCATTTAGTATATCATATTAATTTCTCAAATCCTTGTGACCCGACACAAAGGCCAGTGAAGTGCCAAAGTCGTAACCTAGTTATGTTTCACAAATAAAACTTGGTGTTTAGAGGACGACTCTAGCCGCAACTAGTATACATCGTGTAGGGATTAAGATTCTACGTTGCAGAGAATCCTCTATTTATAATGATGAAACGTGCTAGATTACTTAAGGTTCAAGAAAGTTTTCTTGTGATCAAAGCAAGTTCGTGAACTAGTTTCCATGTTTAAAATTAATTTGATCACAAGCAAACTAAAGCTCAACATAAATCGATTCGACAAATGAAAACCATGTAAGCATGCGAGAAGTTTTCCTAATAACACAAAGAGCAAACTAAAACTCCCAACATAGATTACTTTAACACAAAGAGCAAACTAAAACTCCTACATAGATTACTTTGATCCCTCCGTTTCTGAAATTCTAAATTCTTAAATTAGTTTTGGAGTACCATCACTTTTTCTATAGGGCACAATTATCAGACTGAAATATCTATGTCAAAATAATTCAAGAATCGTATATCAATGTAATAGAATAGAATTATATGAAGAGTGAAAGGAAGTTCTAGGTGTGTCATATAAAGTAATTCAAACAGAATCCATATCTAGAAACAATACTGGGAAAAGAAAAAGTACTCTAAAACTCAAAACACCATGTGATTAGTGAAGAAAAACAGAAGTCTACACTAAGAGGAGAGGAGAAAGTCTAAACTAAAGAGACACGCAAGAGAGAGTAGTCAGAGAAATAATAATATTTTCGTCACAAGACGCCAAAATACTCGGCCATTGATCAGATGTTGTAGTCAGAACGCATCAACTTCATCACCATCATCATCATCATCATCAAATCCGGAGATATAATCCTCCGGAGAAATCATAATATCAGTCATCGGATAGAATGTCGATGTCGAGAAAATCCAAAGGGGTCATCTTCACCATATGATCCATCCTCGATTATAGCATCAAAATCATAGTCATGGACTCTTATTTTTGCCAAGGTAAATTCTCAAAATATTAGTTATAAATCGTAAGCATGGGACATCAAACATCTAAGCAAGCATGACCCATCTAATAAAATGATAACTAATTAATTCAAATCGTAATTCTATTTTAATTAGTGCAAAAGTCATATAAAGAATTAATTCAAATTACCCATGTATGAAATTCGGCTTCCTTCATCGTCCAAGTTGTGGGTTCTAGCTCCGCATGGTGAAAACACACTCAAAGGAATTTTTCATTGCTCAAAAAGGTTTTTGCAAGGAGAAAAGGTACAAAGCAGTGCGTTTGTAACATATATAATTGTTACAGAGAAACACTAACGAGTATTGCGAGTCCAAAATAATTATTACTGAAATTGTTACAAAGATAATGAATTTGAAAGTATAGGTAACAGTTTCTGCATTTGTTTATATGTGATGTTACGTGTTCTTCCTTTTCTTCTTCACTGCAGCAATGGTGATTGTCTGCAACTCGATTCTAAGCACTCTGTTCTTCTCCCAATCTCTCCATCCCCTCTCTATGAACCCCGAAATGCCTTTTTATACCCATCAGCAGCACAAAATCTCGGTAATAACTCTCCATTATCTTCTTTCCAAATTTGCAGCAGACACGAGAATAATCTCGTGTTTATTCTCCTTCCATAAATCGCAGCAGGACTAACACACTCTAGCACAATGATACGTGAATCAAAGACAATAAACACGAATGCTGCCACATGATGTCTTCCCAAAATAACAACCAAACTCCCTTAATATCCTCGAGTAGACATTCTTTCCCTGTTTTGTTCCAACCGAAAATGCATCCCTTCATTATCGAATCTAAAGCAATTACCACCTTCGTTGGTAGTGACAACTCGTTCTCAAACAAATACGACAAGAAAATCTCACCAAATCTGCTCGAGTTTAATGCGAGAAAGTCCTCATTTTCACGTACTCCCTGTTTCCTATTCTCCGTCGATGTATCCCAAGTTTACCGGTTTTAATGGACTTCACAATCCTGTTTAAGTGTAGCGGGATCATTCCAGATTGGCTGCGACGATTTAATCTCTCAGAAATCCTCCGAATTCAAAACAGACAAACCTCGAGTTTTCAAAAGCTGTTTTCCGCCAAAAATGTTCTTCACGAGTAAGAAGAAGGTTAGCCCTTAACCGCTGCTTAGGGTGTAAATAGCGGTGTCCAATTGAGGTGCCCCTTATCCAAAGAAGGGATCCGTTTAGCAAATGTCCTCAGGGATGCCTTTAACAACTTTTCGAGCTTATTCTTCCAAAAATGTTTATTGGTGAAAATACCTACAAGCACACACAAAACCAAAATTAGTACAAAATCGAGCGCTCGACAATATATAGTATTGAGATCAAATTAGACACAAAAATGTGTCTATCAAATACCCCGAAACTTATTATTTGCTAGTCCCGAGCAAACCTAATCTAGAAAATAAAATGACTACACTTAGCACGTGCAGCAAGCCGTTAAACCGCTAGGTGGCCCTAGCGGCGGAGTGTTATCTCCGAAGGGTTTAGGCTGAGGTGTGCCCACAAAACCTTTACTCCAGGACCACTAGCTATCTACGCGAGAACCTTAGAAGGCACTAAAGAATCTCCTTGGTTGGCATACAATCATTGATTACAATAGGAAGTACCACTGATGCGAAATTTCAATTGTTGTACACGAGTTTGCACTCAAGCATACTAAAATTCATATAAAGTGACGAGCTCTACTCACATAGTTTCTAGACATCATAAGCCAGAGTCAACCAATCACATGGAAAGATTAAGAAGATGGATGTAGAGAAGATGATTTTGATATTGACTAAGGTGAACCTATCCTAATGGACTGAGATACCGGTTTGACTAATATCAACCCAACTGGCATATACAAGGGGACCGGTGGTCGATAATCCTAACTTTAGGTCAACACAAGTGGCATATACAAGGGCTCCAGGTGGTCGACTTTATTGAATTTATTAGGTTGAGTGCGATGGTGCAGTGCGGTCTCATTTATTTATTTATTTTTATTTTTATTTTTTATTTTTATTTTTATCTCAGCCATTCTATTTCACCCTAGCAATGGTAAAAGAAGTGATCAGGATTCTTTCGATGTTTCCATCACGAGGATATGGCGAAACTATCATGTTTTCTTTTCTAACACCTAAGCTCTGTGCTTTTATGAATAGACTCTTCTAGATGTTTCCATCTAATCAGTTGGTTCCTCAACTCCTACTGACCAAGATGTTCTCATCCACTTAGATTAGTTAGTGTCAACCTTAATAAGCATAAATTTCCGGTCTCGGAGTTTATTTATTGCAACTAAAAGTTTCTCCATACCCCCAAACTTAAATCTAACATTGTCCTCAATGTTCTAAAGATGAAATTAAAAACATGAACAAGGAGAAGCTGTTACCATTTGAATCAAAGAGATAAGGAAAGATATTACAGTGTCGCATGAATATTGGGTTACCTCCCAAGAAGTGCTAAGTTTAAAGTCTTGACCAGGACAATGGAAGAGATTAGTCACCTCGAAGAATCATATAACTGTAGCAGGAATAAGCTGCGGGTCATCCGGATCAAAAAGTGCTAACCACAAGAAGAGGAAGCTGTAACGGACCAAGAAGATATCCAGCACACCCTTATCTATTTTTTGTTTAAGACAACTACATCTAGTTGTGGTTTGAGTTCGAGGCTCTATAAAAGGGTCTAGATAAAAGTTTTCATCAGTTGGATTTCCTCAAAGCGGTATCCCGAAGATCGAGGTTCTATAGTGAAATACTCAATTAAGAACTTAGAAGCACATAACAATAACTTTGAATAGCTGAGGATCCTCTAAGTCAATCAGACTTGACTCATACTGATTGACCATAGTAGTGGTCATTCTTAAGCAAATGTGTCGACCCTAATCTCCTAAAGTAATTAGGTTTAGTCTCAAAACTTAATAATTGGCACATCAAAACTTATACGTTCCCACAATTGGAAGGAAGGTAGGTTTTGGTGGGAAAACAAAGTCAATCGTGGTATCATAACTCGGGTTAACCACATCAACTCGAGAGGATGGGTTTCTAACATTTGAACTTCTTTATGGACACAACTAGGTTCAGGAAAAAGTGTATGAAGATAATCTTTTAGAATGGTTGAGGCACATATGTCAAGTCCCAAGTTATGGACCTTTCTAAGAGTTAAAGCATATGGAGAATGATAATTACCCCAGACTTAGAGTTTTCGGTGTCTCTAGAAAGACTAGTCACAACTTCCTAATTTCAAGGTCATCGATTCCTGAAAATGGTCAATTGATTCTTCTAAGTCGGAGTTCATCCTCACTCATCTCTACAAGTTCATTTTCTTTGTCTAAGACTATTGTTTCTAAATCGCTAGACTCAAGATAAACTCGTTCCTCTAAACCTTCGTTGGCTTCGTGAAAAGGAAATACTACATCATCTAAAATAGGGATATTTCTAGTCAAACCCTCGTCCTTTTGAATAGGTGAATAATTATTAAAATTATTTGGATTTGTACTAGAATTAAAATTATCATTATAAAGCTCTTTGGGAGTAAAAAATTCCTCATCACTATGCCTACATATTTCAGATTCTTCATCAATATTATCCTCATCACAATCATCATTATAATAACATGAAAATGATCGAACCTCATCTAAACAAGTAGTGTTACCAATTCTAACCTCATTATCCTGATTATAAAAATTGTCCTCATTTTCACGGGTGATATTGGAAAGAATGTATTGGCAATCAAGAGTAATTCAGAGCAATTCTTTCTTAGTCTCTAACTCTAACCTCGTGTTGTCTCGGCAAACTCACGTGTTGACTCGGTTAACTTACACGTTGACTCAAGTATCTTACGTGCTTCATCTAGAGAAGAGGAATTATAGAATTTTGCTTGTATGGCCGGTATTCATGTGAATAGTAATTCGAGCTCACCATGGTATGAGCCATAATCTTCAAAAGGTTGGCGTTCCCAACCACTATTCACACTACTGGTCATAAAAGAGTGATGTCCATATTGTTCAGTTGGATATTCATATTCATTGTGATGGCTATTATAATACCAGTTTGACATCCTAACTTCAAGGGAGTTCTACACAAGCACAAACAAGGCTGACTCGACCACAACAAACCTACTGATTTTTAGCAAACAAAAAGCATGATGGCTCCACTTAGATTGTTTCTAGACCATCTTCTAATCCTTCGAAAGGAATTAGTTACAATTTAATTAGACCCCTCTAGAATCAATCACGAGTTAAAGTAAGCTAAATAGAGACGAGGAAGCTCGATGGAGCTTTGATACCCAAGGCCTCACCGCATTACAAGGCGGCGCGAGTCACGCATTCAACTCACGAAACCGTCATGAACTCGAAGTATGCTTAAAGAGTAACCAATATTTTCGAATGACTTTCCTATTAAGCTCGTTTCCCTATCGGTCTCGATTCTAGTCGAGTATTTTTAAGCTTAGGTTCGTGTTTGGTATATTTTTCCTAAGGCGGGCAAGAAGAGAACGGTGATGAAATCCGAACCCTTATCTTGTATGGCCAGTCCTTTCCCTTTACTAGGAAATTAAAGCGGCCAGTATTCAAGACCTCAACATATATGCATACAAAATCATCCGATAAACCCGCTGACGGGGGATTCACATGTGTTTAGAATTCTTACCTCCCGTTCAGACAGAGGATGAACCGTTGAAGTCGGCTCGGGCCATGACTCCTATGTCGGTGTAAGAACCCGAGGCCGAGACAGTATCGTAGCTTGTCGTCCTTCCTACATGCGAGTTTATATTCAAAATAACCATTCCTTAGGATTTTAAAAATAATGTCCAAAGAAAGTCCCAAGAAAATAAAGTCCAAAAAGAATGTCCAAAAATAAAAGATTACAAAAATATAGCCCTAATTACAGTTTCTAAAAAAATAAAGAAAATAAAAAAATATCTAATAAAAATAAATTAACTATTTAAAAAAATATACTTCTTTACTCCTTTGGATTTCTTTTTTTTTTCTTTCCTTCTTTGGCTTCGCTTTACTTTTCAACACTTCTTCTCTTTTTCTTTAGCGCAGCTCCAAATTACGAAAGCAAGCGAAATACCAAAACGCATAAAAAGAACAAAAATAATAAAAAAAAAACCTAAAAACAAATCTATACACAAGTCCGCTTCGGCGGCGCCATAAATTGATCGAATTTTATATAGTGGTAAAGGTTGTCGTTCACTCAGACTTGTTGAGAATTTGTTTTAAAACTAATAACGAAAATAAGGAAAAATATATACAAAATATTGTCGCAGGATGAAGAGAGGTGTTGGGACTCAGGATTCCGCCAAACTCATAACAAAAGGTTCAAATATTAATTCTTTTAACAATTATCGCTCAACAAATAAAACAACATGGACTCTTATTTTTTCCAAGGTAGATTCTCAAAATATTAGTTATAAATCGTAAGCATCGGACATCAAACATCTAAGCAAGCATGACCCCAATCTAATAAAATGATAACTAATTAATTCAAATCGTAATTCTATTTTAATTAGTGCAAAAGTCATATAAAGAATTAATTAAAATTACCCATGTATGAAATTCGGCTTCCTCCATCATCCCGGTGGTGGGTTCTAGCTCCGCATGGTGAGAAACACACTCGAAGGAATTTTCATTGCTCAAAAGGTGTTTGCAAGGAGAAAAGGTACAAAGCGGTGCGTTTATATGAGATATAATTGTTATAAATCCCATTATTACGAGAGAAACACTAACAGACTATTGCGAGTCCAAAATAATTGTTACGAAATTATTACAAAGATAATGAATTTGAAAGTATAGGTAACGGTTTCTGCATTGTTTATATGTGATGTTCTGTGTTCTTCCTTTTCTTCTTCAACTGCGTGACAATGGTGATTATACTGCAACTCGATTCTAAGCACTCTGTTCTTCTCCCAATCTCTCCATCCCCTCTCTATGAACCCAGAAATGCCTTTTTATACCCATCAGTGACACAAAATCTCGGTAATAACTCTCCATTATCTTCTTTCCAAATTTGCGGCGACACGAATAATCTCAGTGTTTATTCTCCTTCCTAGCGTACTGCAACGGACTAACACACTCTATCACAATGATACGTGAATCAAAAGACAATAAACACAGCTGCTGCCACATGATGTCTTCCCAAAATAACAGCCAAACTCCAGTAATATCCTCGAGTAGACATTCTTTCCCTGTTTTGTTCCAACGAAAATGCATCCCTTCATTATCGAATCTAAAGCAATTACCACCTTACGTTGGCTAGTGATGACTCGTTCTCAAACAAATACGGCAAGAAAATCTCACCAAATCTGCTCGAGGTTTAATACGAAAGTCCTCATTTTCACGTACTCCCTGTTTCCTATTCTCAGTTGATGTAGCCCAAGTTCTAGGTTTTAATGGACTTCACAGGCCTGTTTAAGTGTAGCAGGCTCATTCCAATTAGTATGCAGCGATTTAATCTCTCTATAAATCCTCCAGAATTCAAAACAACAAACCTCGAGTTTTCAAAAGCTATTTTCCCGCCAAAAATGTTCTTCACGAGTAAGAAGAAGGTTATCCCTTAACCCTTGCTTGGGGTGTAAATACGTGGTGTCCAATTGAGGTGCCCCTTATAAATTGAGGTGCCCCTTATCCAAAGCAGGGGTCCGTTTAGCAAATGTCCTCCGGGATGCTTTTAACAACTTTTCGAGCTGATTCTTCCAAAAATGTTTATTGGCCAAAAATACCTACAAGCACACACAAAACCAAAATTAGTACAAAATCGAGTGCCAACAATATATAGTATTGAGATCAAATTAGACAGAAAAATGTGTCTATCATCAGTGGAGTCATTTGGGAGCCTTAGTTTTATAAGCCTCTCCATACAGATCTTCAGCATGTCCTCTTCTAGATTAAGGTTGAAGCATTGACGGAGATTGAGCGATTCAAGATGCAGGCAGCCATCAAGAATTCCCCTCAAGCCCACATTGGTCAATTTATTCCCGAAAAGATGAAGATGGCGCAGCTAGAACATGTTCTCAGCAATGGCTAGTGCCTCCATCACTCTCTAGGCGTGGCCGCCTGAAGCCTTGACAATTGAGCCGGGCGATCGCTGGCTGAGGGCATGCTTTCCCATCAGTTTTACAAACACTGCTCCTCTGAGAAAGAACGGTGGCATACTTCAAGTTCCCTCCAGCAACGAAAAATGCTTTCTTGTACATGATTATACATCATCGCTAACTTGATAAGGATACAAGCAAAGACACCTCAAGGAACCAGTCCTAAAATCAGATAGTTAATACGAGAGTTGCGGATAATGTTGTTTTGGGCATACAAACAAGTCAATGTTTTCAAATGGGAGGAAATAAATTAGAATGATTTTTATAGCTTGGTAAAACTAATATTTCACAAATTGAAATCTCTCAATTCATCTGCAGTTACCCAACGACAGGGTACTTATTTGTATCAACAGTATATTCAAGGACCCCAAAATATTTTTTAAAAGTAAAGGTATATAGATACTTAAGAGTAATATTTTACACAGCATATAAAGCAGGATTGATAAAGTCGTAAGAGTGGTGCACTACATTCAACAGATAAAGTTCCTACTGTAACTCCTAGTACTAGACTTTTTTGTGCTCAAGTAGCCTATGGTTTTAAGAGCATGACTGTTAATTTCTATGATTCTAAGAACATTAATTGACTGACCGACTACACTGTAATGGCTCATCCATTTCGAGAAAAAATTGCTATGATGTAACTCAAGTTCTTTTAAGATGTTAAATGAAAAACAAGGACAGTCACCTAGCAACCAATAACCTAGACAAAAGAGTGTAAGAAACTTTTTTCCCACTTGTGATCTTTACCATTTTGCTATGTTCAGTAACCTTAATCAATCAGCTGATTAATTGGCATCTTTAAAATAAAAAACGCAAATCACAAACTCTTGTAAGAAACAATAAATAGTACTACCGCAACGGGTAATTTTTCGAGAACATATGCATACATAATGATATCAACCGGCAGAGGATGACGAATTCTCACAAGACCACAGGACGAGCATACATGAAAGTGGATGTATCTGTTTTTCATTTGGAAAATTCCAATTAGTATTTTTTTATATCTTAATGTTCACTCAAAGGTTCCATTATATTGTCCTTCAATGTATTTCAAATATGACATTCGATGGATGAGCAACTGTACAATGGGGTAGAGCTAACACCTCTTGCAGAAACCTAATGATTCGTCGCGTTCGTGTATGTTTAGTCAATGGTCTAGCAGATATATCATCATCCTAAACAAGCCATGGACCAAGCAAAATACTTAAAAATAAAATTTAATCACCTGGTGGTCTAAATATAGACTAGACCATTGACTAAACTGCTGGGTGCTTTTCCTTATGTTTAGTCAATGGTCTAGCAGATATATCATCATTCTAAGTTATTCTCAAAAAATAAAACTGGCCTATTAAAAAGTAACGGAGGGAGTAGACAAACTGGAAGGAAAAGCCATCCAAAAATGCAAATGAAGAACTAGAAAATCATAATATTAAATTGAGATAGAAGATTCACTTACTTATCAACAATATAATCTACAAGATCATCAGTACCAAAATGTTCCATAGAGGAATTCAACCAACCCACACAACTCCTATCCACAGCTTCTCTTGCCATCTTTTTCATATCATAGTATCCACTATCAAACAAATCCCACCTATTCCTCATATCCACGTAACGAAACAGCAGAGGCTCTTTGGAAACTTTTCTCCACATAGAACATACAACTTGAGCCCTAAACAAGATATCAATTTCCCTAGTTTCATAAATATATGAGCCAGAACATCGGAGGCAATTCAAGCCAATTTCTAACTTCGGTGATGAACTTGGTTCTTCTGTTGAAATCGAGTTTGATTCTCCATAACACATTCCATCCTCCACAGGTGCAACAATTCGAATCCTAGCTATAAAATCACAAAAGAGAATACATCAAAGTAAATCTCTAAGGTTTCAAATTGGGATTTCTAAAAACTTAAACCCTAAATAAAATTCTATAGTAAAAAATAGCAACAGAAATTCCCTCTTCCTTACCTTATGTAGAAGACATAAGAAGAGATTCAGAGAAATGTTGTTGGTTGGGTTCCTAAAATCTTGTTTGATTTCAATATGGCTGTTTGAAACTCTGTCAATGACTCATTTGTCGCTGGAGAGGATGAACTTGAACCATTTTGCTTCTTCATACGAGTAGTTTGAGAACCGAGTCAGAATGCCACTTTGTAAACACCTGGCTAACAACGCGGCTCACAACTTACCGAGGACACATGGACCATGGTAGTCATTGGTCGTGATTTGAGTATCTTTGATGCATTTATTTTAGAAAATGCACCACCCTGATTGTTGGTGGCAAACACACTCCACCAACAACAATTTAATCTGGACAAGAACATGTACCCTTGTTATTTTATTTTGCTACTATTTCATATCGGTCGAAATATATTTTCGTTCACTAATAAAACAACCAACTAGCGACGAAACTGAATTTATATTTGTATGGGGTTCCTGGATTCTCGGTTTCATTAATCTCAAATGCAACGAAGAGGAATACGGTAAAATACCTCAAGTGTTTAAAGTATGCAACATACTATCTTTGCTGGAAGCACAATGCATTGAATCAAATTTGTTCACACGATGATATTTATTGGTCCAACATCTGTTTGAGGCTTTTAATAAATATAGTGTAAACACAATGCATTGAATCAAATTTGTTCACACGATGATATTTGTTAGTCTAACATTTGTTTCGTGCTTTTTTTTTCTCTTAAAAAAAAATAAAAAATAAATAAAGATAGTGGATAGTAAACACAAAAACATCATTCAACCTATTATAGATGTAGAGAGCCATGGAATAATGCAAATTTTATCTAGCCATTTCTTTCTCCGCATTAAATGGAAGGACGATGATGATCCGTTTTTCAACACATATCAATCTTTTTAGTCATGGTTTATTGTGCTTTTCATTTTTTAACGTTGGATTATGCCATTTCTTTTCGGCAGATTCATTGATTATTTTTTTAGCGGAATGTTACACGTTAGTTGTCCTCTTAGCTAGGCTCGCTAGTATATAACCATTGAAGTTGTATGTTGATTAGTCATTTAATTCTAGAATATTTCTAGGATCATCCAAGAAGTTTCTTTTTGCTTTAATCTCGATCAAGTTAACGTAATGAATTATCTTCAAGTTTTGTAACAAAAAAGTTGATGGTATACTTGGTTCCCTCCCCTCTTCAATGTGTTGCTAGCAATTAATGTAAATATTGACACGAATTAGGTAGTTATAAAGAATTCAAGGATCTACTGTATTAATATATGAATATTTTGGATTACTTAGATGGCATTATATAGTTTTTTTTTACTTTCAATGTTCTTTTGTGTTTATAGCTTGGAGTCTTGAACAACGTATACTAGGATTGTCGTGTATAATGTCGGCAGAAAGGAAGAACTTGTCAGCAGTAATTTAGTATAGCATATTAATTTCTCAAATCCTTGTATGATCCGTCCACACAAAGGCTGAGTGAAGTCTGCAAAGTCGTAACCTAGTTATGCTTCACGAAGAAACCTTAGTCTTTAGAGGATTACTCTAGCTGCAACTAGTGTACATCATATAGGGATTGAGATTCTAAGTTGTAGAGGATCCTCTATTTATAATGATGAAACTTGCTAGATCACTTAAGGATCAAGAAAGTTTTTTTGTGATCAAAGCAAATTCGTGAACTAGTTTACATTTTTAAGAATTAATTTGATCACAAACAAACTAAAGCTCAGAATGAAAACCATGTAAGCATATGAGAAATTTGCCTAATAATACAAAGATCAAACTAAAGCTCTCAACATAGATTACTTTGATCCCACCGTTTCTAAATTCTGAAATTAGTTTTGGAGTACTATCACTTTTCCTAGAAGCCACAATTATCATACTGAAATATCTATGTCAAAATGATTGATAATTGAAATTTGAACAGATTTTAGTGTAATAGAATTATATGAAGAGTGAAAAGAAGTTCTAGGTGTGTCATATATAAAGTAATTCAAACAGAGTCCTTATGTAGAAAACAAGTACGGGAAAAGAAAAAGAAGTACTCTAAAACTCAAAACACCATGTGATAAATGAATAAAAAGAGATGTTAAGAGAAGAAGAGGAGAAAGTCTAAACTAAAGAGACACGCAAGAGAGAGTAGTCACGGAAATAACAATCTTTCCGTCAGAGGACACCAAAATACTCGGTCATTGATCAGATGTTGTAGTAGTCGAATGCAGGGCCATCTCACACTTTCTGGAGGCTCTAGGCGTGCCTCTAAATTTGGGCCTTTTTGGTGCACCAATATATTATAATTTTCTAAAAAGAAATTTAATGGTCATACCTATATGAAACTAACAATTAGTGTTTGCACACACCACTTTTAAACCATATTTTACTCATATTCTTATATTGTTATGTAATACGTATCACTCAATGTAAGGATATGTAAGATTTATTACAAAACAACATTCTACTTCTACACTTCTATGAATATTTATCTATATATAATACAAAAAAGAATTATGATTTCGTATCCTGGGATTCAGAGAATATAAACAACATTTCAAAATGATATTAGTTTTTATATGGATTACTTGAAATTAGAGAAAATAATTTTTAAAAAATAATTACCAAAAAAACCCATAATAATATATACGCGAAAAAAATATTCAAACGAGAATAAAAAGAATCATATTGTACTAGAAAAATTATGTGTAATAAGATTTTATCATAAACTATGTTTTTAATACGGGGAAATGTTTAGACAATTAAATTAATAGTAACGTGTATAGTAAATACATAATGAAAATAATTGAAGACATTATCGAATACCATTTTCTTTTCTTTTTAAATTAATTTTTTGTAATTAATATTCATATAGTAATAAATTTTCAGTAGTAGCTACTTCTTTATATTATCGTCTATGGAAGTTATTTAGTTAAATTGTACATTGAAGATAATTGCAATAATTGATCTTCATGAAAAGATCTTATATGTATTGTTTTCAGGTGATATTTATATTCAATCATTTTTTTCATGTTGGCCGATCTCATGATAATCATTAAAAGTTATGCTTATAACTTTCCCGTTAATCCTTGAATAACCAAAGATGAATACTTTTGACGATTGATCCTTGTCTTATATCTTCTTGTGAGATTTGTTAAAATCCTAGAAAATCATTTTTCTAGTAAAAAGATCGCATTTGTTGTTCTATTTTGAGAATGACATCAAATGGAGGTGAGTTCAATATATCTTTGAGGGAGTTTGTTTGTGGAATTTAAGAGAGAAAAGTCCCTTTAATCTCTTTAAGGTGAAAGAAACTAATTTATGAAACTTAGTGGAATCATCATTGACGATATGATAGAATTCTTAGTGTCAACTTTTCTCTTAATGGCTTAATCATGTGGAACCCAATTCTCATCACCTTTGTCAACTTTGTGACAAAGACAGTAAGAAAAAATAAGTAACGTATGGCTTTTCGAAACATTATCTTAAGGGGGAGTTAATTGATATTTGTGCTCATCGTCATATCTAAAACAAAAATTGACATGTAAAGGCTAATAAGGAGTACATATCAAAATAAGAAGTAGTATCACTATATGTTTGAAAAATTATATTGTGCTTAAAAGTGAAAAATGATATTACTCATTGGATAACAACTATACGCGAAATGAAAGTCATCCATGCAAATTCTGAAGGGTAAGAATAATAAAAATGTTATCAATCACTATCGAATCTTCAATTACTTATACCTAACTAACACATGAAGAACCGTAGAAAAATAAAATTAAAGTTTCAAGAAATCAAGAAAGCATCATGGCATTAATACTGAAAGTCAAACTTGTAAAAGTTCATATGTATAAAATGTTTTGTCACTAAAATTGATAAAAGGGGGATATTGTTAGAGAGAATGCTCGGTTGAACCTTCACCCATTGATATAGAAAGTATGTTGTCAAATTTAGATGCCAAAACTATTTCTCGATTTATAACCTACTAAAGTTAGCTTCGGTCTAGATTAGATTAGGTAGTAAACTCTTAGGTTCATCCAAGTTACTTGAGAAAATTAATGATTGAAGATTACATGAAGAACTTCATCAAAGGTTAGTAAAAAGGATTGATTTTTATTTCAGACTATTTTATATTATATCTATCTATCATAGCAAAATCAAAGACTTTAGTAAATAATCGAATTTCAAAGATGGTTCTTGTCATAGACTAGATGTTCGGCTGAAGTCTAGTAAAGTTTCGATGTCAAGTTCATGTTTGTTGCTTTTTCGAAACTAACATCAAGTAAGTATTCTCTAACGAGTTTCGAAAGTATAGGTTCACAAATCTATTTAAGAAATTTATTTGAAGTTTAAAATTTATAAATATTAGATTGTGAACCTATGTTTTTGAGTTCGCAAAGCTTGAAGAAAAGAAAATTTCCTAACTTCGGCTTGGTTTGAGTTCACGAACCTATATTTTGAGTTTGGGAACCTAGTGGGGAGAGAAAGATTCATGAACCCAAACTTACTTAAGTTCATAAACCTAGTTTTTTAGTTTGTGAACCTTGATTAGAAAGATTCTCCGATACTTTTCTAATTAAGTTTGTAACCTAAAATCTTAGGTTTGTAAAGCTAAAGGTACAAACGTCCAAAACTTCTTTCAACAATTTTTGTACTTTCTCGTAATACTCTCATTTTTAGCATGGTGCATGCTCAAAGATACGTCATTTGAATGAGATTAAGCATCATCTCAAGACAATGTTGCGTACTAAGAGGGATATTGGCCAAAGGCCAATATCGCACCATCATGGTGCATTACGCGGGTCACATTGGCCAAGAGCTAATATCACATTATCATGGTGCATCACGTCGGTGTTGGCTGACCGAAGGAGATGTTACACCATAATGGAGGATTACTTCATGGGGTGACTGGACGAGAGCATTATTGCACCATGATAGCACATCATTCAAGTTGATTTCGGGCCAAAACTGGTTTTTGCACCACCATGGCGCATTACTCAGATGCATGGAAAAATGACCACGAATAGTGAAGCAAGCATGTCAACTAGTCCCCAATTTTTGAGTTGTAAAAATGTCAATAAGACATATACGTGGAGGGATAGTTGGTTGAAGGTGTATATACGTAGATTCACTAGTAAGATTCAAAGCTTAGCGGGTAAAGCCTATATGATGAGAAAACAACATTATGGCGCGTTACTTACTCGAGAGAGCTTCTTGATGCTTAGGCATCATTGTTGCGGCGTTGAGAAACTAAGGGTGCACCACCATGGTGAAAAATAAAGGAAAGGCCAATGAAAATTCTTGCTTATCATTTGTAAAAGACCATTCGGCCAACGGACTAGGTTATGCTTGGCTTTTGGCCTTACAATACGAGTTGGCTTTAGTTGCTTGTATCTTAGACTTATGAATTATAGTCTGTGCAATTTTAGTTGCTTTAGTTGCTTCTTCGTAGGGTATGTTTGCAGACGCAATTACTTGCAGCATTAATGGTCCAGCTTTTTTGTCTCTCATATCATCTAACTGGGGATATGATTGCGATATTTTGGTAACTCGTATCATCTGGCTCGGTATTGCTATGCAAGAGATGATTATTGCTATGCTTGATGGGGTGGTAACGTTCCTTAGATTCTCATGAGACTGACTGATAAACCCGTGGCTCGAGCAAGACCAGTGCATGCTTTTGGCTCATTGCCAAAAAGAAGTAAGGAAGCGGAAATAAGCTTGCAATGGTCCATGCACAAGTCCAAAGCATGCATTATACTTGGATGGTACTCAGAAGCCAGTGATGCACTTAAGGCAACATTCTTGCGAAGCATGCTTGCAAAGGCAAATGAATATGCATTTTCCTGGTGCAACCCTCGAGTACGATGGTCTTGATGTGGTTGTAGAAGTGGTAAATAAGATGTCGTTCTCTCGAACTTGTGAAGGATTTTTTTAGACTTAAATTCAAAACTAAAATAGAAAACACACTAAAAATTATAGCAAACTTAGACAAAGATGATATCAATATTAAAAGAAACACCGAGGCTAAGATTCCACTATTTTCCAAGTTCAAAGTGATTAAACCAATACTTATATTTATGCAATTTTCTTGTTTAATTTGATTCTAAAATATTGCAACAAGTAGATTTTCAAAAGTAATAATTGTAAATACCCAAGTATGAAGCATCAAAAGTCTTAAAACTAAGCATACTCCATCAAAATAGATCACAATCACTCAAATAAAAATCATATTCAATAATAGTTCAAGGCAAATAATCATATAATAATTGCAAATAAAAAGATAATATAGAATATACCACTTTTTATTGGAAAATAGCTTCCTCTATCGCCCAAAGAATGGGGTTTAGCTCCTCATATTAATCATGTCTCAAAATATGTGTTTGTTGCTCAAAAGTTGATTAAAAGAGTGAAAAGTAATAACACAGATCATTTGCAAACGGTGTATCGGCGTTACAAAACAATCACAATGGAACAGTTACGAAATCTGTTGTAAACATTGTTGGTAGACGATACTTAGGTTCTGTTGTTGAATAGCGATAGTTGTCCTGATGGTTCCTTGTGCGTCTTATGTTCTTCGTGAAATAAAACTCCAACTCATGATTTCAGCGTTCTGTTCTCTTCTAAACTTCCCCCAAAGTATCCGTCACCTTATGTGACTTATCCCAACTCCTTTTATATCCCACAGGTCGATTAAAACCCTAAGAATATCTCCGATATCTTTTTCTCCTCCCCACGGCCAAGTCACGGATTTTTCTATCTCTTCTCTCATGTACGCGTCATCTGGGTCCATCCCACCTCTACAATACTCCAGCAGGACCCTATGAATTCAATCTTGGGCGTTAAATTCTTTCCTAATCTTCATGGATTCTAAAATCCCGATAATATTTATCCATGACTCTGTTTTGGTATAACACGATGTAAACTCCTTCTTTCTCGAATCCCATTGCATTATACCTTCCCCTCGTTTAGACGAAACAAAGGTTATACTAATCCATAACACAATAAAAATCCGGCCAAATCTCTTCCAACTACCTAATCAGGATACCCGTGAAACTCCACACCTCTGTTTCCTTTTTCCGGCTTATCCAGCCCAATTCATACGATCCAATCGAACGTACCAGCCCTGTTATGCTCTAGGAAGTCCAATCCACCAAAGTTAGAGGTTGAATCTCCTCAAAATGAACAAAACTTCAACCCTAATGCTGTTCGTGACAACACCACTTTCCCGCCTCTTTTGAAGTTTGCATTTGGGAAGAAAGGGGCGCCCTTATCCTCTGATAGGGTGCCGATAGCATCTGTCCTGGGTGTCCTGAGGGTGCCCCTTAGTAATTTGGGTACCCCTTATCCGTAGTGAGGGTCCGAATAGCATTGTCCTCCGGGCGCTTTTACCAACTTTTCGAGCCAATTTTTCCAAAAATATTTATTGGCCAAAAATACCTACACACGCATAAAACACCATAATAAGTACAAAAAATGAGCACTAACAATATATAGAATCGAGACAAATTAGACACAAAAATGTGTCTATCAAATACCCCCAAACTTATTATTTGCTAGTCCTCGAGCAAAAAATAAAATAAAAACAAAATCCTAACACACTATGTCATGTGCACCGTCAATTGCATTTAACGTATGCAATAAGCCTTTAAACCCCTAGGTGTCCCTAGTGGCCGGTCATAGTCTCGGGATGGTTTACAAGAGATATACCCACAAAACCTTTATACTCAGACCCTAACTATCTACGTAGAACCTTGGAAGGCACTAAAAAGTCTCATTAGTTGGCATACTTATTGATTACAGGAGGAAGTACCCCGATGCGAAATTCCAATTGATGTACACGAGTTTGCACTCAAGCTTACCAAAATTCATATATAAGTCACATGAGCTCTGCTCGATAGTTTCTCGGACATCATAAATCGAGTCAACCAATCACATGGATAGATTAAGAAGATGGATGTAGAGAAAATGTAGATGGTTTTGATGTTGACTAAGATGAACGGTGTTTCTCATATCTCATCAAGGCCACCGCTAAAATAAACCTATCCTAATGGATCGAGATACTGTCCGGACTAATATCAACACACTTGCATATACAAGGGTACCAAAGTGGTCGATAATCCTAACTTTAGGTCAACACAACCGGCATATAAAGGGTTCCAGGTACGACTTTATTGAATTTATTCCTATTGGTCCGATGGTCTCGGGTCTCAATTTATTTATTTTTCTCTCTCTATAAATAGGCCATCGTAGGAATTTATTAAAAATAAACATAAATGTTTTTACAAAGAGTTAGTTGGTAGCCGAGCTACTATCTGGGCACCAACACCTTTTTGGATGGCCATACCTATTCTATGAAATAAAAATTTGCTTGTGCCACAATCTGCGTCATTGTTTGCCAGGCAGTTCTTGAGCCACTTCAAGAAACACACTGTATCTGCGCCTAATTCTCCTAAGGTGGTGAAAGCGAGAACGCCAAAACCGTATCCATGGGATTCGCAAGTATCCAAGTATTTGTTGCATTTGCGAAGAACAAACTTTAGTAATGGCCTCGACATGGGACGAAGGACCGTATATCACTTGTAAAGGGAGAGACCACCGTGAAATACATGCATGTATCCTTCCCATTTTCCCAATTGTACACCAACAAGTCATCCTAAGCAAGGTATGGTTCCCATCGGCACTAAATACGAGTGATACTTCTTTTCTTGTTGAGACACCAGACGAAAGCATATGTACACACATATATCTCGGCCAGATCATGCCTAAATTTCATCCGACTTCACTCGGCACAGTGTAGTGCATGGTCGTCGATATGTCCATACCTCTATTGCAGCCTAGTACAACGACTGCCTTCAGGGAAGAGGGGAATACCCGGTGATAGCTCAAAACACACAAACCGTCTAGGTCCCATTGTTTGGTTCACCCTTGATTGGAATGGAAAGCAAATAGTCTTGGGCATGTTTCAATTGGTTGCTTTGCCACAAACACTATCACGTGCAGATAGGTTAAACTTGGTGGGTAGTTGCTTCTTCACTTCATTGAAGTGCAAGACGCCAATGAATGCATTGAATGCATGGGAAAAGGGGCTGTCAAAGCTAAGCAAAGAAGATGAAACGCCACTAACTCCGAGTGAATTGTTGTATGGCCCGCCGGCACATGGGGCTTGATCCAATTGACGTGTTGAAATGTAAGATGATACGTTGAACTGGTTGTGTCTGAAACTCGGGAGGCTAAATAACTTGATGAGTTAGGGAAGTATCGCACATAGTGTATATACCAAGATCTCGTCTCGAGTGGCAAGATGGCAAGGCGATATTGTAGAGGACCAAAGCGGCGCCGTCAGAATTCAACTCAATACGTCGTCTTGATCTGAACAGGTGCTCGTCATAGCGTGATTTAGCTTCCTCCAGGGCTAAAGGATTTGTTGTCCGCATGGTGAAATACAAATTAGAGACGCTGAGAACAATTGCGTAGCAACAATACTTAAAGCATTGGGGGTCTTTAAGTTTCTTGACTGCGACAATAAGTTGAAGTATTTTGTCCACTCGTTGCATAACTATGTCCTTACAAAACTGAAGGTTAAGGATTACCGGACCACCGAGTAACTTGACCCCTAGCGAGGGTCGGCCAATATTGTATGGGAAAGTATCAGCATCAAGACTTCTTGGATCTGCCTTTTGCCAGAACAATTCAGTTTTGTTAATGTTAAGATGGATACCTCTAGAGATTCCTTCACTGGATGATGTGTAGCGATTTAGAAACTTCCATAGTGTCGCCAATTAACGTACCTTCATCTAAGTACCAGGCTTGCGGATCGAGGCTGCCGGTGAGAAGCAATCTTCTTGACGAGGGATGTAAAGTGAGTGCAAAGAGTAAGGGACCAAGTGGGTCACCTTGTTGCACACCTTGGGCAAGAGGAGAGGATAAGCATAATTGTAGTACAGCCTCAAGGACGAGTATACTTGAATTCTACCCAAGATGAAATTGTCGGGCATTGTAACGACTTCAATGGAGCAACGCAGTTCTGTCAACCATGTTAAAAGCGTTGGAGAAATCAATTAGTAGCATTGACATATCACTCCTATCACCTTTCAATTCCATGAGTTTGTTAACGGAATAAAGTATACTTTCACCGCCGCAAGGCACACCTACGCCAAATTGATAATCGCCAAGGTATAACGCCATTTCCTTCGCAAAGCATGTAGCGGCAAGCTTGGATACTAATCGTCTCCAAATAGTGCCCACTGCAATGGGGCGTAAACCACCACCTCGGTTTCAAAGTGGAGTGAGTGGAGCACTCGCGATATATTCATGAAGTGCGGAGGGCAAACGTCCTACTAACCAAAGGTTAACTACCTTGGTTAAAGAAGAAAGTAGTTCATCTCATGATCGCTTACTGGCGGCACCACTCATTGCATCGAGAAGATGTTGAGCTCTCAAGCCGTATCTCCCACAGGACGTGCCTTTGGGGAAGCTCTTTATAGCCTTAAGAACCGATGTTGTGTCTACACCGATAGCGTCACACCGAATGGGCTCAACCGGATGGAGGGTGGAGGGGCCGAGGGATGTTTTTGATGCAGTTCAGACATAGTGGACTCGTCACTGGGGGCGACACTATTAGAAGATAGCACTCTGACAGCAGCAGTGTAATGTCCGTAAGACATTTTCTTCTTGCAAACTTCCAGTGTTTGAACATTCCCTGGGATGTCTTCTTTTCGGTTTACTCATCTGTGTGCACTTAGGCTGTGCTAAGAGTTTGTTAATCCGGGTAAGGAAGCCATTGGTTCTTTTTAATTCCAAAGAAGGCCCGATTAATGGAAGCGACTTGCAACTTTTTCTTGTTGCCGATGTTCTTAGAAGAGTTCTTAGTCCCATGCATGGGTGAGAGTGCATGTAGGAGGATTAATAACTTTATCCAAGAAGACATTTCATGGGTTGCGAACAACAACATCTAAACAAGATTTTAATGTTCTTGAGAAATTCAACCTGCAGGTGGAGGAATACTTACGGTGGTGGTGAATTGCCGTTGAAAAACTTCGTTGAGCAAATCTAAGGAGATGGAGATTAAAGTATTCTCGATGCTTTGGAGGATGATGTTTCGTTGACAATCAGCCGGTGGTTTGGCAATGTCGGATATTAGAAATTCGACATGCCCTCCATTTAATGGCCCCTGGAATAACAATGTTGTTGTGCTTGCGGGGTTTCTTCCATGCATGCGGGACCATACAATGGCTGCAAAGACAACAATGCAATTGTTGTAATACTTGTTCCCAAGAAGTGTAAATATTCCCCTTCAGCCGCTCAACCTTTCCCTACAGTTTTGTTTGGCTACTTCGAAGGAAAGTGTCGATCTTGAAGAAGCTTTTGAAAAAAACTACGTACATACCCTCCGCCATTGACGCCATTATTACAATCATCGAAATTACACAAGAGGGCAATGAACGCGATCACCTGGGAAGGCGAAGATTGTGTGATAGGGTTGTTGCAAGCAGGTTCGGGCGAGATAGGGGATTGCGGTAGGGGTTGAAGATGAAGCACAGGTACGTCGAGGTCTAGGCATGGTAATAACCGTCGTGATAGTCGCGAGATTGTGAAGTGTTGTAGGTGAAACTGGCATCATTCGAAAGATAAAAACAAGGGGATTGGAAAGAGGAAGAGTATAAGAAGAATCGTGAATAAATTCACGAGATTTTGCTGGAAGAAATTTAGTCTTTTTTTTCATAATATTTTTTTTTCTTTTTCACTTTTTTTTCTTTTTTTCTTTCATTTTCGTATCCCAATCACTCTATTTCACCCAGCAGTGGTAACAACTTGAATCGTGATCCCCACCTAATCACTTAGAAAAACATATGTTAAAGGAAACAAAATAAAAATAGAAGTGAAAAGGATTCAACGAGATATGGCGAAACTACCATGTTTTTTTAATTCTAACACTTGAGCTCGTGCTTTTATGAATAGACTCTTTAGATGTTTCCATCTAATCGATTGGTTCCTCAACTCCTACAACCAAAATGCTTCCATCCACTTAGATTGGTTAGTGACATCCTTAATAAGCATAAATTTCTAGGCTCTGGAGTTTAACACTGCAACTAAAAGGTTTCTCCCATACCCCCAAACTTAAATCTAACATTGTCCTCAATGTTCTAAAGATGAAATTAAAAGCATGAACAAGGAGAAATTGTTACCATTTGAAGTAAAAGAGTTAAGGAAAGATATTACCGAGTTGGATGAATATTGGGTTACCTCCCAAGAAGTGCTAAGTTTAAAGTCTCGACCGGACTAAGAAAGGATTAGTCACCTCATAAAAATCATAAAGTAATAGCAAAATATCTGTGGGTCATCAAAACCAAATAGATCTATCACAAGTAAAGGAATATGCAACATGCCAAGAAAATTAATAAATAAAGCACACCCTTGTCTAGTTTCTGTTTAAGACAACTACATCTAGGCGTGGTTCTGTGTTCGGGCTCTATAACCTGGTCCAAATAAAATATTTTCATGGGTTGGATTTCCTCGTAGCTAATATCCCAGGTTCCGAGGTTGTAAAGTCCGAAAAACTCAAATAAGAACTTAGAAGCACATAATAATAACCTTGAATAATTGAGGATCCTCTAAGTCAATCAGCTTTTGACTTACACAATTGACCACGATGAAAATCAAGCGGTCAATCATAAGAAAATGTGTCGATGCTAATTTCCTAAAGTACTTAGGCTCCAGTCTCAAAACTTAATAATTGACACATCTGAAACTTATACGTTCCCACAATTGGTTGAAAAATATTTGGTGGGAAAACAAAATCAATCTTGGTATCATAGCTTTGGGTAAACCACATCAACCGGAGGATGGGTTTCTAACAAGCTCGAACTTCCTTATGGACATCACTAGGTTCAGAAAACGTGTATGAAGATAATCTTTTTAAATGGTTGAGGCACAAACGTCAAGTCCCAAGTGAGGGACCTTTCTAAGAGTTAAGGCACATGGAGAATGATAATCACCCCCAAACTTAGAGTATTCAGTGTCTCTAGAAAGACTAGTCACAACTTTCCTAATTTCAAGGTCATCTGATTCCTGAAAATGGTCAATTGATTCTTCTAAGTCAAGTTCATCCTCACTCATCTTTACGAGTCCCTTTTATTTGTCTAAGACTAATGTTTCTAAATCGCTAGACTCTAAAACAATATTCTCAGAAGAAACTCGTCCCTCTAAACCATTATTAGCTTCGTAATCAAAAGGAAATAATACATCGTCTAAAACGGGGGTATCTCTAGTCAAATCCTCGTCCTTTTGAATAGGTGAATAATTATTAAAATTATTTGGATTTGAACTAGAAACATTATCATTATTAAGATCAATTGGAGTAACAAATTCCTGATCACTATGCCTACTTATTTCAAATTCTTCATCAGCACAATCCTCATCCTAATCATCATTATAATAACATGAAAATAGTTGAACCTCATCTAAACAAGTAGTGTTACCAATTTTATCCCTCGTCATCTTGATTATGCAAATAACTATCCTCATTTTCAAAGGTACTATTGGAAACACTATATTGGAAATTAAGACTATCTTGAGCGGTTCTTTCACTGGCCTCTAACAACATTTTCCGAGTGACTCACATGAATTCCCCGATTTTATCTAGGAAAGAAGGTTCACACGTTGCATTGCTTTCGTCCATAACTAAGTTATTCATGTCAGTTGAACTACGTGTCGACTCAAGTAACTTTTGTGCTTACTCAGCTAACTTACGTGCGGACTCTAGTAGAGAGGAATTTTGCTCGTATGACCGGTGGGCGTATGGATAGTAATTGGGCTCACCATGGTATGGACCATAACCTTCAAAAGGCGATGTTCCCAACCACTATTCATATTATGGTCAAAGTAGTAACTTCCATTTTGAAACTCACGGATATTCGTTGTATTGGCTATTATAATACCAATTCGACATTCTATTGCGGGGGGTGTGAGTTGTCACACAAAATTAAAACCCACCGACGGGGGATTCGTGGGTGGATAGAGTCTTATCTCCCCAGTGACTGGACGGGCGATGAACCGTTAAGTCGACTCGGGCCACCGACTCCCATGTCAGTTGTACGAACCCGAGGGGCCGAGACAATATTGTAATCATGGTCCTTCCTACGCAAAGTTTATATTTAATTTTTAACCCTTCCTTAGGGTTTTAAAAATAATGTCCAAATCCAAAAATAAAGTCCAAAAATAAAAATGTCCAAAAAGAAAAAGAAAAATTACAAAAGATGAAACCCTATTTACAGTTTCTAAAAATAAAAAGAAATAAAGTCTAAATAAAATAAATATGTACAAAATCTTCTTCACTCCTTGGACTCCTCTTTTCTTTCCTTCTTTGGCGATGCTTTCCTTTTATAGCACTTGTTCTTTCCTTGTAGCTTCGCTCCAAATCTGAAAAGAATCAAAAAAAAATACCAAAGGCGTAAAAGAGAACAAAAAAAAAAAAAAAAAAAAAAACCTAAAACAAATCTAAATTCAAGTCCGCGTCGGCAGCGCCAAAATTTGATGTGGATATAGAAGTGGTAAATAAGATGTCGTTCTCTCGAACTTGTGAAGGATTTTTTTTAGACTTAAATTCAAAACTAAAATAGAAAACACACTAAAAAATATAGCAAACTTAGACAAAGATGATATCAATATTAAAAGAAACACTGAGGCTAAGATTCCACTATTTTCCAAGTTCAAAGTGATTAAACCAATACTTATATTTATGCAATTTTCTTGTTTAACTTGATTCTAAAATATTGCAACAAGTAGATTTTCAAAAGTAATAATTGTAGATACCAAGTATGAAGCATCAAAAGTCTTAAAACTAAGCATACTCCATCAAAATATATCACAATCACTCAAATAAAAATCATATTCAATAATAGTTCAAGGCAAATAATCATATAATAATTGCAAATAAAAAGATAAAATAGAATATACCACTTTTTGTTGGAAAATAGCGTCCTCTATCGCCTCAGCAATGGGGTTTAGCTCCGCATATTAATCATGTCTCAAAATATGTGTTTGTTGCTCAAAAGTTGATTAAAAGAGTGAAAAGTAATAACACATACTTGTTTGCAACGGTGTATCGGCGTTACAAAACAAGCATTACAATTGAACCACACGGAAAACTGTTGTAAACACTTGTTGGTAAACGATACGTAGGTTCCTCTTTGTTGAATAGCGATAGTTGTCTGCGACAGTTCCTTGTGCGTCTTATGTTCTTCGTGATCTTGGTATTGCAGAAGCAGAATTAAAACTCCAACTCGTGGTTTCAGCGTTCTGTTCTCTTCTAAACTTCCCCCAAAGTATCCGTCACCTTTTGTGACTTATCCCAACTCCTTTTATATCCCACAGGTCGATTAAAACCCCAAGAATATCTCCGATATCTTTTTTCCTCCCCACGGCCAAGTCACGGCTTTTTCTATCTCTTCTCTCTTGTACGCGTCATCTGGGTCTATCCCACCTCTACAATACTCCAGTAGGACCCTATGAATTCAATCTTGGGCGTTAAATTCTTTCCTAATCTTCATGGATTTTAAAATCCCGATAATATTTATCCATGACTCTGTTTTGGTATAACACGATGTAAACTCCTTCTTTCTCGAATCCGGCCGCCATACCTTCCCTGTTTAGACGAAACAGGGTTATATTAATCCATAACACAACAAAAATCCGGCTAAATCTCTTCCAACTACCGAATCAGGATACCCGTGAAGCTCCACACCTCTGTTTCCTTTTTCCGGCTTATCCAGCCCAATCACACGATCCAATCGAACGTACCAGCCTTTATGCTCTAAGAAGTCCAATCCACCAAAGTTCCGAGGTTGAATCTCCTCAAAACTCGAACAAAACTTCAACCCTAATCGGGTTCGTGACAGCACTACTTTCCTGCCTCTTTTGAAGTTTGAATTTGGGAAGAAAGCGGCGCCCCCTTATCCTTTGATAGGGTGCCAGCGATTCTGTCATGGGGGTGTCCTGAGGGTGCCCTTTAGTAATTTGGGTACCCCTTATCCGTAGTGAGGGTCCGAATAGCATGTGTCCTCCGGGCACTTTTATCAACTTTTCGAGCCGATTTTTCCAAAAATGTTTATTGGCCAAAAATACCTACACACGCATAAAACACCATAATAAGTACAAAAAATGAGCACTATCAATATATAGAATCGAGACAAATTAGACACAAAAATGTGTCTATCAGGTCTCCACATTTAAAAAAAAACAAGCCCTAAATCTCACTTAAAATAACCGATTCATCCAATTCTTGATGGACTAATAATTATTTTCTAAAAACTCACTAATAGCATAAAGTTTATTTTAAAATAAATCGAGATAAACACAAAACCCGTATTTTTCTAGTTCCTCTTAATTGCTTTGATTCGCATCATAAAATACTTTTGATCTATATGGATGATGACCAAGTTGATAATCCTTGTTCGATTCTGAAAGAAATCTTGATTTCAAATAACCGATACTTGACGTTTTGGTCTTTTCTAATTTTGGTAACTTTTGTTGATAAAAATCGACTCACGAAACCTAGTCAATTTCATCACCCGAGTGATCGGGCACAATGGTGTTTGTGGCATGTGATCAAAATGAGAGACCTCACGCAATCTATTGACATCATACAATGCACTACATCTATAGAGACGCAACTATGCGGTAGATGCACTAGCAAATCGGTAGTAGACAGAGTAGTCTACTACTATCTTTTTGAAACCATCTTTAGGAAATATTTATAAATACACACTTTTTAAGACAACATGTAATTGATGACTATTCAACATGTTCTAAATAGACTTACTGGGTCTGGGATGGAGGGTATTTAAATTTGGTTAAAGAGAATTGCTCAATGCAATGAATTCTAATTTTCTTATATAAAAGTGTACGCACTAGTTACATAACAAACGGATTTAACAGCTAGAATGTATGACTATCGATAAGAATAATGTTAGACACTATGTCACAACACAACTTACATGATCAAATAATAACAAAAACAAAAAATTAAAAAAAATCTGGGTGTAAATATGGTATAAATTAAATGGGTAAACCCTTGAATTACACCAAAGAGGAAAGGATAACTCTGATCCAACAAGTAGTACAATACTAATTTTTACACTAAAAGGCCTCTCCTTCTCCTTCTTAAGAGATGGGTATTTATAACCCTCCTAAATTTCCCTTGAGCTCCTAGATACCGTACACGTACACCATCTTGACTTCTTTCTCACTCGGCATCTCGAGTCCGTACACGTGTCCTTGATATCCCTTCCACTATGGAACACCTCTGCCTCCTCGATGGGGCTACCCTCTGTTGGGACCCACTCACTATTGGCACTCTTCTACTCAGCTCGTGGGCGCCCCTTTTCCCTTTCAATATTTATCCATACTTTGTGACCAGTGTAGGGTCTTGGAGTAAGTCCCTATACTCCCATCATTTCTTCATTACATTTCTATGTTTCGCCACAAGTCGTAGGGTCTTGGGGCAAGTCCCTACGCTCCCATCGCTTCTTCCTCTCATGCTCGTTGCATCTTCATGTTTTGTCACAAGGTGTAGGGTCTCCCTGGGCGTCTCCACGATTTGCCATGAGGTGTAGAGTCTTGGGGCAAGTCCCTACACTCTCATCACTTCTTCCTTCCGCGCACACCGCATCTCCACGATTTGTCACAAGATGTAGGGTCTTGGGGTAAGTCCCTACACTCTCGTCACTTTCTCTTCTCACGCGCATTGCGTTCCACGATTTGCCATGAGGTGTAGGGTCTTGGGGCAAGTCCCTACACTCTCATCCCTTCTTCCTTCCGCGCACACCGCACCTCCACGATTTGTCACATGATGTAGGTTCTTGGGGTATGTTCTTTACATCTTGTTAAGGTGTAGGGTCTTGGAATATGTCCCTACATCCCCATCACCTCTTCTTCCCATATTCATTATACCTTCATGTTTATGTAGGGTCTTAAGGTATGTTCTTACATCTTGTTAAGGTGTAGGGTCTTGGAGTATGTCCTACATCCCCATCCCCTCTTCTTCCCATATTCATTATACCTTCATGTTTATGTAGGGTCTTAAGGTATGTTCTTACATCTTGTTAAGGTGTAGGGTCTTGAGTATGTCCCTACATCCCCATCACCTTTTCTTCCCATATCCATTATATCTTCATGTTTATGTAGGGTCTTAAGGTATGTTCTTACATCTTGTTAAGGTGTAGGGTCTTGGAGTATGTCCCTACATCCCCATCACCTTTTCTTCCCATATTCATTATATCTTCATGTTTATGTAGGGTCTTAAGGCGAGTTCTTATATCTTGTTAAAGTGTAGGGTCTTGGGTATGTCCCTACATCCCCATCGCCTCTTCTTCCCATGTTCATTACATCTCCACGTTTGCGTAGGGTCTTGGTGTACGTCCTTTCACTTTGTTGCTTCTCCTTTACTCACGCGCCTTATATTTTTGGGTATCTACATTAAGTCCCCGACCGACTTGTTCACGTATCCAAGGTGAGCAAGATCATATACTTCACAAGTCATGATATTCTTCTTCACTCATTATCAGCTTACCCAAGTACGCATCACCTCCATCTTCTGGCTACGGTAGTACTCCATGCCTTACCCGTGGCTCTTGCTTCCGTATGTGTAAGACATATGAGATGCGTCTTCACTTTATCAATTTTCCATACCTTACCCATACTAATCACCCGTACAAGGAGTTGTTCAACCTCTCCTCATGCCCGTCATCTCTCCCGTCTTCACGCATGCCTTCGTTTCTCCTTGCTTCAAGTGCTAGCCTCACAAACCTTACTCCCGGGGTATGGGTCGCTCTCATGTGCGGCGCAAATCGCTCGCGAGAGTGAATTCTCTTGTTTGTGTAGGCGCAAAGGTACCCGCCTTCATTCCGCGCTGTCCCTTCTCCTTCGACTACTACCACACCCATGGTGAATTCTCTTCATTATAGCCTTGCATCATGACCCCTTTTTGTGCTCTCAACACCAACATCACCTTCATTAGTCATACATCCGAAATACCATCGCCAACCCCTTTTGTTCATTCATTTCTGTCGTTTCTTATCGTCACGGGGGCATGACTTGCTATATCTTGTCACTTGATTTTGGGGTATCTACATTAAGTCCCCCGACCGATCTGTTTGCACATCCAGTAGGTAAGAAGCCATGTATTCAAAGTCATAATGTTCTTCTTCATACATTATTAGCTCGTGCATGCACATATTACCTTTTTCTTCTGCTCATGGTAACCAACCATACCCATTGATGGTATTCACTTGTGTAGATGCAAATCACTTGGCCCACTCCGTGCCTATCACCCTTCTTGTCTTCATGTACCCTCGCACCTTATACCGCAATCGCCTACTCTTGTCTTTATGACGAAGTAGCTTGCTATCCTGACCCTCTTCCTTGCGTAGGCCTCCCCTTCCTTGTTCTCGCCCGTCGATCCCATGTGATCTCTCTTATCCTAATTTTGGGGTATCTACATTAAGTCCCCCACCGACCGATTAGGCTTATAGACTATCTTTATGATCATATAGCACAATTCCGATGCTCACCGTTCCCATGTTATCTTGAGGCTATGACCTATCATTACACTCTTTCTTTAAATATTTTGGAGGGTCCGCATTTAACCTTCGCTCCTATCAAGCAAATTTTCAAGTGAGGTATCAGCAATGTAACCCAGGATTCTGACGGCTATCACTAGTCACTTCTAGTCCCCAAACCTTAAAGTTAAGGTACTTTTCGCTTGTATGCCATTCTACTTTTCTCTTGTATCCCATTATATTTGCGGGACAACAATTACACATGGTCTTCTCTTCCATCTACGGACGTGGTGATGCAATGTCTGCTCACCCTACAGACATAAGGACGCAAGGTCTGCTCATCATCATTTCATTTAGTTTATCTTTTATCTTATTGATGAATGGTCTGCTCACCCTACAGACATAAGGATGCAAGGTCTGCTCATCATCATTTGATTTAGTTTATCTTTCATCTCATTGATGTGTTTACTCATGGAATATGGTGTGGTATTATTCCTTTTATCATTTTAGAATGTATGTATGAGTAAGCCTTAGGGTCTTCCACCTTAAGGGTGTTTGTTCATGCTGTCGTGTATGGTCGCTACATTCTTGTTGTAGAATATCCACTCATGTTGGAGTGTATGGTCGCCTTGAGTATATTATGAGGCATATTTCTGCATGGTCGATGCACCTCTTCGAGTAGTCACCTCAACCTGAGGTACCTCTCTGGTACTCATGTTGGGGTGTTTACTTTCGTTCTATAGTGTACCATCTGTCCATTGAGGGATGCTTATATTGGCCAACCCTTCATATCTAGGTGGTGTGAGCGAAGCAATGCCATGGTAAATGGCCATAATCAGGTGATTGTTCTTGGAGAGTGTATAGTCGCCCCATTCTTAAGTATGTTATCTTTACCCCACACATATTGGGGTATATTTCTTAGGCTCCCCTCGCTCTGAGGCGTTCTTACTGCTTTTTTTTTTTTTTTTTTTTTGGAATTTTGTTACGATGCGACTTACTGTCGGTGTCATCCTTGTCATGGACATGTATGAATGTCAAAGATCTATTCTTTTGAGTGTATGCTCACTCCACCCATCTTGGGGTGTTTACTTATACGAAGTGTATGATCTCTTTACCCCTTCTGGTGTTACTCATGTTGGACTGAGTCTCATCACCCTTTCTGATTGTTTACTCACATTGAAGTGTATGTATCTTAAAGTTTGGTTCTCTCTTTTCCTTTAGGGATAGATGCTACTTAAGCATGATTTTTATTTTGATCAACGTATTTGTTATAGACGATGCACTCGGGCACCTTGGATATATGTGATTATGTCTTAAGCTCATCTCATTCTGAGGTGTTCTTATTACCCTTTTTTTTTGTGTGCTTTGAACTCATATAACACCTAGTCTCGGTGTATTCTTATCGCTTTCGCTTTTGTTTCATTATGAAGAAAGCAACCCCTAGTCTCGGTGTACCTTTATCGCTTTCGCTTTCTTTTGTTTAAAAGCAAGCCACACCTAGTCTCGGTGTATTTTTATCGCTTTCGCTTTCTTTTGTTTCAAAGCAAGCCTCACCTAGTCTTGGTATATTCTTATTGCTTTAAGCAGAAAAATCTCTTCAAGCAACAACTATTATTGCTTTTGCCTTTTCTCGTTCTAAAAGCAATGATTGTCGACAAGATTCTCCTTAAAAAAATGATATTATGCCAAATGAGCGTTATTTTATACTTGGTGTAGGTCCGTACATAGAAAAAGTTGTTAATCACCTTTTACTGGCCTAGTCCTTGATCTTTTTCCTTACCAGGTTTTTATCCAAAACAAACTTCCCCTTGGGCGTTGAGTGGGCTTCCTTCTTGTCTTATGCTTATGGATGTGCATAGTACTTAGAATTGTTAGAAATAATTTTTCCTTGGGAATCGACTTCTCCCTTCTTCATGCGATTGTAAAAGCGCCACCTTAACGTTCTACACTCCTTGGTTGGGTGCTCCACTTTTCTATGGAATAAGCGATAGTTCTCGTGTTGCATGTCTTCCTTGCTAAGATTCTTTGGTGCTTGCGGTAGTTTGATGGCATTGGTTTGAATCCATTCCTTAATTGCTTCAATTGCTGTCTCTGTAGTACAAGGAAATTGCGGTGCTTCCCGTTCCCTTACTATTATGCCTGATTGATGCTTGCTTCGCTTATTATTGCCCTCATTGACTGAACGTCCCCTTCGGATCCCCTTATCCTTATTGTAAGAGGCGTTGTGAGGCCTCCTTGTTAATTCAGTGGAAGTCTCTTCTGCTATCTCGTCGGCTCGTGAACCTGCCACCTCTAATTCATTCATGGTGTCCATGTCGGCGTACTCAAACATCATTCTTATATTCTTGGGTAACGTTGAGATGCATTTGCACACCAACTCCTTTTCGGGAATTTGTATGTTGCACTTTGAGTATCTTTTGCTTGGAAACGCTTGATAAATAAATGGATTTTTTCCCCCTACTCAGTATTGGATTGTTTGAAAGTCAAATGTTGAGCTCAGGGTCTATGAGGGAGTAAAACCTTTGCATGAATGTCACTATTTGCATGGCTTCCCAAGTCTTGGTATTGCTTTTGGGTAGCATGATGAACCACTTGAGGGCGTCACCTATTAACGACTTTTCAAATTCTTGCATACATACATTTTCATCCATCATGTATTTTTGCGCTATTATTGTGAAACGGGCATATGATCCAACGCGTTACTAGATCCATCAAATAGGTGAGGTTTGGAGGACGCGGCATATAATCGGTATTGGCTTCCTTCGTACTTCTTGTGTAAGAGGTGACCGGGTGTTACAAATACCACGTTGTGTGTCAAAGGTGTAACCATCTTCAGTATGTGTAACACCATGCGTCTCCACATGAAGAGTCTTCATGTATTCAGTATAATCTCTTGGGACGAATGGCTGTGTTACGTATTGGGGAACATAGGGCTGACTCCTCCTTGGTCGTTCACTGTGAGGTATGATGGGGTACATACAAGATGCGCTCCCTTTGTAAGTGTTCTAATGAGTGATGTTCTTCACCTTTATGATGTGTGTCTTGGTAGTATAACCTTCTAGTATCTTGAATTAACCCTTCATTGGACAATCCATATCCGGTAATAGGACTGGAATATGAGATGATGTGTGTTCAACCGAGTGCTTGGCGTCGGACGTTCCATCTCCCGTGATTCCATTAACCCTTGTAATTCGTCCACGGTGTAGTTTTGTCTAGTGAGGCTCGTGGTGTAGAGTGTTGTGCCTGAGGTATAACCCTCTTGGTTACGAGTAGGTGAACGCTCCCATGTGTGTGTCTGCGAGTTGTGTGACCATCATGCCTGGTAGATCGTCCTCTTCATGTGACCCTTCGTCCCGAGTTGTTGGTGCGAGCGCAAAGAATGCGTGCGGTTAGCCCAATGCGTCGTCGTTCGATCTCTTGAAAGTCCAACAGGTGCTTACGTAATTGTGTGAGTACCTCCCCCAGCGGAGATCGAGGATGTGGAATCTCACCGGTCAGTCGGTATGGAGAGGTTGTTGTGCACTGGAAGTCATAGCTAATGTACTATTGCCGAGATCGAGCCCGGTGAAGTCGCCAATGTAAATGGTATAAATTAAATGGGTAAACCCTTGAATTACACCAAAGAGGAAAGGATAACTCTGATCCAACAAGTAGTACAATACTAATTTTTACACAGAAAAGGCCTTTTTTCTCCTTCTTAAGAGATGGGTATTTATAACCCTCCTAAATTTCCTCGAGCTCTGAATACCGTACACGTACACCATCTTGACTTCTTTCTCACTCTGGCATCTCGAGTCCGTACACGTGTCCTTGATATCCCTTCCACTATGGAACACCTCCGCCTCACGGATGGGGCTACCCTCTTCGTTGGGACCCACTCACTGTTGGCACTCTTCTACTCGCCCGTGGGCGCCCTTTTCCCTTTCAATATTTATCCATACTTTGTGACCAGTGTAGGGTCTTGGAGTAAGTCCCTACACTCCCATCATTTCTTCATTACATTTCTATGTTTGGCCTGGTGTCGTAGGGTCTTGGGGCAAGTCCCTACGCTCCCATCGCTTCTTCCTCTCATGCTCGTTGCATCTTCATGTTTTGTCACAAGGTGTAGGGTCCCCGGTGAGTCCCTACACTCTCATCACTTTCTTTTCTCACGCGCACCGTCTCCACGATTTGCCATGAGGTGTAGAGTCTTGGGGCAAGTCCCTACACTCTCATCACTTCTTCCTTCCGCGCACTGCGCATCTCCACGATTTGTCACAAGATGTAGGGTCTTGGGGTAAGTCCCTACACTCTCGTCACTTTCTCTTCTCACGCGCATTGCGTATCCACGATTTGCCATGAGGTGTAGGGTCTTGAGGCAAGTCCCTACCTCTCATCCCTTCTTCCTTCCGCGCACACTCGCACCTCCACGATTTGTCATATGATGTAGGTTCTTGGGGTATGTTCTTACATCTTGTTAAGGTGTAGGGTCTTGGAATATGTCCCTACATCCCCATCACCTCTTCTTCCCATATTCATTATACCTTCATGTTTATGTAGGGTCTTAAGGTATGTTCTTACATCTTGTTAAGGTGTAGGGTCTTGGAGTATGTCCCTACATCCCCATCCCCTCTTCTTCCCATATTCATTATACCTTCATGTTTATGTAGGGTCTTAAGGTATGTTCTTACATCTTGTTAAGGTGTAGAGTCTTGAGTATGTCCCTACATCCCCATCACCTTTCTTCCCATATCCATTATATCTTCATGTTTATGTAGGGTCTTAAGGTATGTTCTTACATCTTGTTAAGGTGTAGGGTCTTGGGAGTATGTCCTGTCATCCCCATCACCTTTTCTTCCCATATTCATTATATCTTCATGTTTATGTAGGGTCTTAAGGCGAGGTTCTTATATCTTGTTAAAGTGTAGGGTCTTGGAGTATGTCCCTACATCCCCATCGCCTCTTCTTCCCATGTTCATTACATCTCCACGTTTGCGTAGGGTCTTGGTGTACGTCCTTTCACTTTGTTGCTTCTCCCTTTACTCACGCGCCTTATATTTTTGGGTATCTACACTGGGCCTCAACAAATTGAGGCTCTATGCAACAGCCTAGCTGGCCTAGTCCATAAGACGGCTCTGGTCGAATGCATCAACTTCATCACCATCATCATCGTCATCGTCATCATCATCAAATCCAGAGATATAACTGCCTCCGGAGAATTCATAATATCCGTCATCAGATAGAAAGTCGATGTCAGAAAATACAGAGGGGTAATCTTCACCATATGATCCATCCTCGATTGTAGCATCAAATTCATAGTCGTCAGTGGAGTCATTTGGGAGCCTTAGTTTTATAAGCCTCTCCTTACAGATCTTCAGCATGTCCCCTTCTAGATTAAGGTTGAAGCATTGACGGAGATCGAGCGATTCAAGGTGCCGGCAGCCATCAAGAATTCCCTCAAGCCCACATTGGTCAATTTATTCCCGAAAAGATGAAGATGACGCAGCTGAGGCATGTTCTCTGCAATGGCTAGTGCCTCCACATCACTCTCTAAGCGTGGCCTTCTGAAGCCTCGACAATTGAGCCGGAACGATGTTAGCTGAGGGCATGCTTTCCCAACAGATTTAAGCATATCCTCTGAGAAAGAACAGTAGCATACTTCAAGTTCCTCCAGCAGGACAGCTTTCTTGGCCACGTTAATCAGTGCATCATCGCTAACTTGATAACAAGATACAAGCCGAAGATACCTCAAGGAACCAGTCCTGAAATCAGATAGTTAATACTGAGGAGTTACGGATAATGTTGTTTAGGCATACAAACAAGTCAATGTTTTCAAATGGGAGGAAATACATTAGAATAATCCATAGCTTGGTCAACTAATATCTCGCACCAGTATATTCAGGACCCCCGAAAATATTTCTAAAAAGTAAGCAAATGGATATTCTAGAGTGATATTTTACACAACGTATAAACATGCTCTACAGCAGGATTAAGTTTCTGGTACATTTAACAGAAACTTACACTCAACAGATAAAGTTCTAAGAGCATGACTCTAAGAGCATCAAATGATTGACTGAGTGCACTGTAATGGCTCATCCATGTCGAAAAAATTGCTAGAATGTCATTCAAGTTGTTTCAAAATGCATCATGAAAAAACAAGGGCAGCAACGCAGCAAAAGAGTGTAAAAATATATTTTCCCACTTGTGCTCTTTATCATTTTGCTAATTTCAGTAACCTTAACCAATCAGCTGATCAATTGGCATCTTGAAAATTCCAAATAATGACAATCTTTGTAAGAACCCATAAAAATTACTAGAACAATGGGTAATTTTGAGAGAACATATGTATACATAAAAATATAAACCAGTAGAGGATGAAGAGTTTTGGAAAGACCATAGGACAAGCATATATGAATGGTGAATGTGTCTATTCTTTCATTTGGTAAATAATGTCTTTATGATCACCAAGGGTATATTGTCCTTGAATCTATTTAGAATATGACATTTGATGGATGACCTACTCTACAATGAGGTAGAGCTAACACCTCTTGCAGAATCCTAATGATTTGTGCGTTTTAGTCAACAGTCTAGCAGATATATCATTATCCTAAACAAGCCACAGATCAAACAAAATACTTAATAAACAGTTACCACAGACACAAAATGGAAGGAAAAGCCATTCAAAAAAGCAAATGAAGAACTAGAAAATCATAATATTAAATTGAGATAGAAGATTCACTTACTTATCAGCAATATAATCTACAAGATCATCAGTACCAAAATGTTCCATAGAGAACTCAACCAACTTTCCACAGCTCCTATCCACAGCTTCTCTTGCCATCTTTTCCATATCATAGTAACCACCATCAAACAAATCCCACCTATTCCGCATATCTACAGAACGGAACATCAGAGGCTCTTTGGAAACTTTTCGCCACATAGAACATACAGATTGAGCCCTAAACAAGATATCAATTGCCCCTAGTTTCAGAAATATATGAGCCAGAACATCAGGAGGCAATTCAAGCCAATTTCTAACTTCGGCTGATGAACTTGGTTCTTCTGTTGAAATCGGAGTTTGATTCTCCATAACACACTCCATCCTCCACAGGTGCAACAATTCAAACCCTAGCTATAAAATCCCAAAAGAGAATACATCAAAATTAGATAAATCTCCAAGGCTTCAATTTGGGATTTCTAAAAACTTAAACCCTAAATAAAATTCTGGAGTAAAAAACAGTAACAGAAATTCCCTCTTTCTTACCTTATGTGGAAGATATAGGAGGAGATTCAGAGAAATGCTGCTGCTTGGGTTCACAAAATCTTGTTTGATTTCAATATGGCTGTTTGAAACCTGTCAAAGACTCATTTATCGCTGGAGAGGATGAACTAGAACCATTTTGCTTCTTCATACGAGAATTGAGAACCAGAGTCAGAGTGCCACTTTTTGTTAACACCTGGCTGTGATAATTAGGCTCACAACGCGGCTCACAACTTACGGAGGACACATGGACCATATGGACCATGGTAGTCATCGGTCGTGATTTGTGCATCTTAGGAGCAATTATTTTGAAAAGTGTTAGAAAATGCACTCCACCGATTCTTTGGTGGCGAACACACGCCACCAACAACAATTTAGGCTTATTTTTGGTATTCACTGCAACTTTAGAAAAACACTGGCTGTGGCGTTGATGTCTTTGTCTTTGAGAAAAAGCAGATTAGACGTTTGGTAAAATATTAATTAAAGTTGAAGGCGATTAAAAAAGCAATCAAAATGTGTTTGGTAAAATTTGATTCAACCATTATTGTTGTAACAAATGACAAAATGCAGCATATCACTCGTGGTAGTTTTATTCAATTTTATTGGGTTTTAAAAATAATTAATTTTTTTACTATATAATATTAATGTTCATACTAATTACCACTATCATTATGATTGTTAAGAAATTATTTTACTTAACAATTAAATAATTATTTAATATTTGTTTTTATTTTTACCTTGACAAATTAAGTAATTATTCAAACAAAAATGAAACTAAAATTAAGTAATTATTTAATATTTGTTTTTATTTCTAATTGTTGACAAATTAAATAAATGGTATATAAAATAGTTCAAATAATAAAAATAATAATATTTAAAGAATGAAATATAAGAAATAGTAAAAAATTGATTGTATATAAATTTAAGCAGAATCTTTGGTCATTTATAAAATAAAGTAGGGATAAAAAGATAAATCAAGCATTAAATTTATGTGGACCACAACTTATGCTTTGTAGGCTTTTGGAGCTCCTCCTAAAACTTTTAAAAATTGAGAATTTGGGAAGTCTTTGGATAAAAAAGACTTTAGTTTTTTTTTTACCAAACACCAACTTCAAAATTTATCGACATATATAGGTTTTAAAAGTCTTTTGAAAAAAATAAGCATTACCAAACTCGGGCTTTAATCCGCCAAGAACCTATACCCCTAGCAAATTACTTTATTTGGTCAGTATTCCTTGTGTTTTAATCTAAACTTAAGTGAGATTTTATGTTGGTTTGGGGGTTCCAGGATTAACACACTATTTTTCGCTTGAAGCACAATGCATTGAATCAAATTTGTTTCATCGATGATATTTGTGTTGAAAAATATATTAAATATGACAAAACAAGAGACAAGTAAGTATACACCGCACAAAAATATGTTAAGTAAGAAACAACTCAGGACTTATTTTACCGTGACGTTTTAAGATCACTTTGTGAGCACTAAAACAGTGAATTGATGTTTGTTCAAAAAAAAAAATTGACAAAGAAAAGGGCAAATTTATTAATCAAAAGAGTCACCAAATCAGTGACAAGAGAAAAAGACTAGCATTAGCTAGTAACAACATCCCAATTTACAATCAGAGTTGGCAATAGGATGTCCCTGAATATATCAATATACAAACACCAATTATACAAAATAGTTTTGATGGAAATAATAAGTTGAGTATGTGTTCTCGACTTTCCATTATAGATTCTATCATTTCTCTCTCTCCACAAGTTCCACCAGATGGCGAACGGTAACATACTCCACAACTTCTTTATTCTTCTTCCTACCCGATTCCCATAATGTATTGCTAACCTTCTCAACTAACACCCAATTCAATTTGAAACTGTTAATGGAGTAAGACCACACCTTGAAAGCGTACTCACAATGAAGAAATAGATGGTCGTTAGTCTCAATCAGTGTAGTCAATCTTGGCTGTCTTGGCCGAGATTTCGCCGATAATTTCGATCTCGGCACCACAGCGAGACGAAACATCAAAATCGCCCAGACGAGATTTGAACGGTAATCTCGCTTGAATCGGCCGAAATCAAGCCGAAACGAAACAACCAAGAGAGAATTTGTTATCATTCTTTTTCCATATAATAATTAAATAATTCATTCGAACCTTCAACTTCAACATCTCTTTGATTCATGTATAGATAAACTCCATCAAAAAATAAATCATGAAACAAATACACAAAATTTGCTAACAAAATCAGATATTTTAATTGAATGGGTCTGAAATCAATCAATCCTATAGTCCCACCTTCATTGATTTTGTCCCAAAAGACTAAAAATAAACTTCTTTTGGCTTCAAGATCTGTTGTTGTGTTGCAAGTTATCAATCTTCCTCTTTGCTCCTATTCTTCAAGAAAAAAAAAAAGATAAGTTAAAAAAAAAAAAAAAAAAACAAATAAACAGAAAGATAGAGCGGAGATGATAGAGAGACGTACACCCTTTTTTATTCATTCTTCCTTTCTTTGTACACATCTTACCATGGTAGTATCAAATCTTATCTTTCGAAATTTATTTACATCTGTCTTTCATGTATTGCGTTTTTGAAACACGTGGAACATTGGCAGTAGTTAGGACTTTGGACATAGACCATGATGTCCGTCTAACCCTCAGTACGTTGCCTTCCACGAACCGAGTCAACAAAATGCATAAATGATTAACATTTCAGCTCGCTATACCCTTTATGTATGATAAAAAGCACTAACGATCTGAGATATTATGTTTGAACTTCATATTGCGGCTCTTATATTTTGAATGAACTTGTTTTGTTTTTCTAAAATCTATGTTATTTTTATTTTAAGTCATGTGTGACATAAATGCTTATTATAAAAATTATAAATATAAAATTTGGAACCGATATTGAACCTATATTTGAAACCGAAATCTCCCCAATACAATGTTGTACCAGTGTACCGGTCTTTGGCCGAGACAAACCGTATCCGATATTAACTATATTGGTCTCAATATGGTTTGTGCACATCAAACAGTAGAGATTGGACTTTTCCAGCTATGTAACAAGAAATCCATAGTAGGAGAACCATTGTAACAGAATGTCCAAACTAGGAAGCACACCTTTAATGGGACTTGGGGATTCCATAATTGTTTATGAGGAAATCTTAAGAAACCATCGATGTTTAAGGATTTATAAGCGTTAGCAACAGAGAACTCACCTCCCGAGATCCAGTGTATTTCATCTTCACCATTTGCTAAATGATTAGCAGGCTCGCCTATAAGTTGCAACAACTGCACCACCTCTCCCAATTCTATTTCATTAAGATTCCTGGTAAAATTAAAATTCCACGCACCATTAAAAGTAAACATGTCTTTAATTGTACCATTTTTAATCCTAGAAAGCTTAAAAAGCGAAGGAAAACTTAAGGACATTGGGTAGTTTCCTATCCACTTATCTTTCCAGAACAAGAAACCAGCCCCATTATTAATCTTCGCTCTTGAATTTGCAGTAACCACTTCCTTGAAATTTAAAATTCCAGCCCATAAACTAGAACCTATAGACATCTTAAAATTAGAAGGAATAATTGCATCAAAAGAAACACCAAACTTCTGAAATATAATCTTCCTCCATAAAGCGTTTTTCTCTCGACCGTATCTCCATATCTATTTTGCGTGTAATGCTTTGTTTACCAATTTTAATTTCCTGATGCCTAGACCACCTCTACACTTTTGTAAAGTAGCTTTTTCCCAGCCCACCCAACTCCTTTTTTGCAAGTTGTAGAGGATTCCCACGTAAAATTCCTCATATTCTTTTCCATATCTTTACCATGTACGCAGGAATCAAAACAACGAAAGATAGTAGATAGGTAAACTGTCTAACACACTATTAATCATAATGAGTCTACCCTCCTTTGATAAATTGGTTTTTTTCCAAGAAGATAGTTGATGTTTGTTCAATTCTTCCCTGTGTTTACCACAAATGCAATATTGGTGTATTTCATTCAATACCCAACTTCATAAACATAGCAGTGAATACAGTAAACACGGTTTCAACATAATTCAAGCATTCAAATCAATAACACAATTGAAAAGAAAAGGACATATAAAATTAGGGAATAGAAATAGAAAACGGTGGATCGAGGCTAGAGAATTCTCTACGTCCTTAAAACGATTACGCACCCACAACGATGTCGTATGGCCGATTGGCGTTCGTCTTCCAGGATACAACAATCTCCTTCTTGATTGATGCGGTATTTCAAACAATCAAGACACAACAAACTAAATGGTGCAAATATGTAATCTCTTTGACACTCTGAACTTGACACAAAACAAGAGTAAAACTGATATTGAACTGGGAAATCAGAGGGGGTTTTATAGAAGATTGGTGACTATTATCAAAGGAGAAGAATATCTTCCCAAGAGGCACCATGTATGGTCCTTGAAGAGACTCAAAACCTTTCCAAACAGGCACTAGTAGTTAGCGGTTAGGAAACTGTCACTAATGGTTTTGTTGGGAAACCAAATGTTAACCGTTGCCAGCCCTTGGTTTAGTTCCTTCACTTATTTCTATTCAAATGATTAAGGAATTACACCTAAAATTCCAACAATTTGTTAGTATAACATCTCGTTCCGTGATTTTAATAAAGATAGTGGATAGTAAACACAAAAACATCATTCAACCAACTACAGATATACAGAGGTCATGGAATAATGTAGATGCAATCCAAAATTAAACTGATTGGTAATCTACGTTCTGTGTCAATATTGTTATAGTACTTCTAGTTTTTAACAAATCTAACTAGTAACAAAAGGATTCTACATTGCATGTGAACTCTATATCATGACAATATAATTGATATTCTAGCTGAATATCCAAAAATAAAATAAAAGATTATTCTATGGATTGTATATTAGACATTGATGCAAGATATATGTTGGCATTGATTTATTAAATCATCAGCGGTGGTGCTCCCAATTGTCGTAGATTGTGGGGACTGAGATGTACCCTCATGCCATATAAATGAACAGTCACCACCACAATTAACTCTTATCCAATTTCTAAACCCATCAACAATAAAGCATCATGTGTTGCTGAATTTGTGTCAAAAGGAGAACACTGGAAACAAAAGACGACATCATTTACATGTGAATACTTCAATCATAGAAACTTCTTAAACCACTTATAACTAAATCCGCGGTTTTCAAAACGGATGACCACTGAATTAAACTAAAAATGCGTTATTCTTGTAGCAATAGTTATACAATGACCCAAATACGAATACCATCTCGATTCCCCTTTCCACATAATCTTAGATGAAAATTCAAACTTTACATCGAAATAAAGTAAACAAAAAGCTTTTATGCAACCCTCGGAAACAAATATGGGGAGTACCGAAGAAACCGTTGTGGTAGTATAAATACAACATGATGATGATACAATACTAGAGACACAAGGTTCAAACGATATATCTTACAATATATTAAAATGATTTAGAATCGATTCACTAGTCAAATCTAGGCACTAGCTCTGTGATATGTTATTATTTCACAATTTTGCATGATATAACAGTCAAGTCCATATGATCACAGTGTACGAGTTTAGATTCTACCTTACAGAGAGTCTTCTATTTATAATAATGAAACATGCTAGATTGCTTAAGTTTCAAGCCATTGTTTCTTGTGATCAAAGCAAGATCGTCAACTAGTTTTCATGTTAAAGAATTACTTTGATCCCAAGCAAACTAAAGTTTTCAACATAGACTCGATTCCAAAGGATCGAAACAAAGTAAGCATGTGAGAAGTTTGCTTTCCAATGCTCTTACAAAGAAAAAGAAAAAGAAAAAAATCTTAAATCCTATGTGGAGGTCTTATTTACACTTTTTGGTCAGGGTCATTTATTACATGACAAGAAAAAAGATAAGACTCTCAACCTAAATTTCATCTTCAATCCTCAAGGTCTTATTCAACACTTTTTATTTAAATATAAAGACAAAATATGATGTGGACTTATGACCCAGGGGTCATAAAGAAAGTCTTATTTAGACTTTCTCCTTTACCCCCACTTAGCCATGTAATCCATTTTTATGACATTGGCACTTGCATTAGAGATGGAAATTGGATGGAAAATATCTTAAATCTTTCGTGTCATGCTATTTTAAGACCTTGATCCCCTTCATTGGAGATGCTCTACTACAAAGAACAATATGTGCGCCCATATTTGTGTATTGAAGAACCGTGCATAAAAGTTAGATCACGAATAACCAAGCATCGTTTGTGAACCATCAAACAATGTTGGAGTTCAGTAACACAAAACAAACTTATTAGTATAACTAATAAAATTGGTTCGTGTATTCAATATGTTTGAAGTTTCAAGGAACAAACCCAAAAGTATATAGTTCGCGAACTGAAAATCATTTCGTAAACACAAGAGCAAAATTCAAAAAGTGTCAAGGAACACCTTGAAATTGCATAGTTCGCAAATTGAAAAATCATTTCGTGAACACTTGTGCACCTTCGAGTTCAACAACATCAATAAATTGCATAGTTCACAAACATAAAAAAAAATCAGGTTGTGAACAAAAGCACAATTTGGCGTTTTTAGGCTCATATTTCATATACATAGTTTTTTGAACAATAAAAATTATTCTCGGCCTCAAAAGTGATAGGACATCCGAATATCCAATGCTTGGGTTGATGTTTCAAATACAAGCTTGAACTTGGAACTCCATCTTTGTGATTTATCATATACTAAAGCTATACGAAATTGTCTCAGAAGATACAACGACGAAAATTTAATAATGAGTATATAGGATAGTCGGTCTTCACATACCTCTTGATGAAGTTCTCGGCACATGTCTTCGTTGTTCTTCAATTTTTAATCTTCTAGGGTATCTAGTGATTTCTGATACTTAACTCTCATGCTCTAATCCTAGTCCAAGACTAACTTTAGTATGCTATAAATCGAGATATAATTTTGGTCATCTTATATTAACAACAAGCGTGACATGCCAATACTTGTGTATCCAACGGAGCGATGCTCTAACATGTATTTTGATTTCAAAGAGTTGATACTTGATTTTTTGGTCTTTTCCACTTTGATGATTTTTGTTGTAACGTACCTTTTCCATTAATAGTAACACCAAACTTATAGTTTGTAAAAAAAAAATCAACTACGACAATCGTAGCAACGACATAACCTCTAGGAATAACCATGGTTTTAATAGCAGAAACAGGGTCCATGCTTATGGATGTATAAACACAACAAACAAACAATGGAGAAAAGTTTGCTTAGCATATAACTCACAAACCTCACTCATTTCCCCCCACAATCCGGATCGAGACACCATCGTACTTGCGAGGTATGATCAACGAAATAAAAGGCCTACTACGATCCAATCTGCATAATACAATCCGAAACGTTTATAAAGAGTCGAACTAGGCGGTGTGCACCCATTAAATCAAAGCAGGCGGCAGCCATAAGTCAACGGAGACTTTTTGAAGCTAACTTTTGAGAGTACGTAGGACGTACCTTTTAAGATTATATGTAACTGATGACTCCATAAATTGTTATGTATCCAAATGTAACTTCTTTTTAGTTTAAATCGATATAATATGCTTTAGAAAAGAAAAGTGGATTGATCAAAATTTGATCTCTTTGGAGTGGCATTACGATATTCGTCAAAATTTATATAAATTTATTGGGAAAATTTTAATACATTAAATTGTAATATTTTTACACAAAAGTGTACTAAAAAAATAGATTTTTTTATGGAAAAAGAGATTTCATTAACTAGCAAATATAGTACAAGAGGTTTACAAGTTCAGATTTATCGAAAACATTAGATATGATGCTAGTTTTTTTAATTCTTTGATTTAATTGTGATGACATGTGCTGAAGGTTTTTAATCCTTGCTTCCTTGGCAATGTAGTCCGCAACAGAATTGTACCTTCGAGTGACATATTTTACATGAGCTTGAGGGAGGTCCCTAAGATAAGATTTAGTTGTTTGTAAAGTGTTCTCAGCTTCCCAAGGGTAGTCTTTACTTACCTCGTTGATGGTGTCCGTCAGATTTTTACAATCGGTAACAATTGAGACGCTTGATATAATGTTATCTTTTAACCACATAACTGCAGTAAGTAAGGATTTTGACTCCGCTTGAAATGATGACGCTGCCCAGTCCGATCCTGCTGAAAGATGCATGAATGTCTCATGATCAACTGAGTAAAGTATGAAGGCATATCCCATTGTCGATTCCTCATTATTGAAAGAAGCATCTATAAAGATAATCCAATCTGAGTTTCTGCAAGACCAATTTTGTATACTTGGGATATTTTTTTGAGGGGAAATGATCTTCTTTGTGTTTGATGACTGCGCAGAATTTAGAAACTTGTTGATCTGATCTATTAACTCAGTCAGATCCGGGTTTATTTTTTCAAAAACTGTCGAGCATCTATATTTCCAAATGAACCGGAGTATGGTAGAGATTGTCCCTTTGATGCTTGCCAGGTTTGGTTCCGTCATCCACCATTTAACCCAAGATATGATTGGGTCGGAACTTTGACTTGAGTTTATGTTCCCAAGGGAAAGACCAAACCAAATAGCTCTAGCAAACAGGCAATCCCTAAATAAATGTTTTTCCATCTCTTGAGCTTTAAAGTTACACATCTCGCAATGTGTGTTAATCTCTCGGGTTGTGTGCGCCTAACTGGATGATGTTGGTAAGACTTTTTGCGTTAGCTTCCATATGAAAAGTTTTATTCTTTGGGATTGCCAGATTCTCAAAATTTTAACCATGGAAAAATATCCCGGTTTCTATTCTCCGGGTCTTGATTGGCTAGGAAGTTATAGATGTTCTTAACCGAGAATTTCCTCAACCGTGACGCTCCACTTGATTACGTCTTTTTCATGTCTTCTTGGAATGATCGCTTGAATTTTTGTCCTTGTCTGCCGGGTAGAAATATTGATTTAATTTTTCCCGATTCCATTTATTATCCTCGTTATCAAATCTTGAACCATTTCAGAGATGGGTCTTGTGGATTCGTAATTTGTTGGATTATCTCTGAATTAGGAACCCATATATCTTCCCAAATCTTAATCGATTCTCCATTTTTGACTTGCCAAACATAATTTCCCTTTATTAGATCCAAACCTTTTTTTATGCTAGTCCCAATCCAGGACAAATTTGAAGTTCTGGTGCCTTCTAGCGCATGAGAATTTGGGAAATATTAAGCTTTCAATAGTTGGGCCCAAAGCTAATCTTGCTCCGTTATTAATCTACTAGCTAGTTTTGTAAGGAGGGGGATATTGAATTGGTGCGGATTTTTGATTCCTAAACCATCTTGAGAAATGAGTTTACAAATGCATTTCAGGCTTTGATAAAACCTCCTCGTCTTTTGTCTCCCTCTTTTTTCCACCAAAAATTCCTATGAATACGATCCAAATGACCAAGAGTTTCTTTTGGGAGGGCTAGGGCCTGCATTTGGTAGGTTGGGAAGGCTTGGAGTATAGATTTGATCAGAACTGTCCTACCTGCTTGGGATAAGATAGCTACATGGAATTTTTTATTTTATTTTTTCGAATCACAATTTATATATTGATAATAATTTTTTTCTTTTAAGTTACAAGATAAAATTCAGAAGTAAAGAAAGCCAACTACATATAGGCTTCAAAAGAATATCTAGCAAAACCTCTACATTTGGTAACTCTATTCTTTCTAAGAAACTTGGCCTCCCGCAGAATATTTGCCTTTGACCTGTTGCCAATTTGGCACCTCTTTTTGCAGCTGTATCTGCTGCAAAGTTAACTTCCCTTAAGCTGTGCCGGAATGTGATTGACTGGATTTTACTTACTGCCTTTATCCATCTCATCTTTACAAACCATGACATCTTGTTTTCTGCAAATTCTGATATAACTGTTTTGGAATCTGATTTAAGAATTATGTTCTGCAACTTCCATTCAACAGCTATTCAACTGCTCCAATGATTGCATACACTTCTGCTATGTAATTAGTAGCAATGCCAATTCCCTCGTAATAACTCCCAAGACTTGACTCAAGTGATCTCTTATTACTACACCAAAACCAAGCAGCTCCCCGGATTACCAACGTATGCTCTATCACAAAGAAACATAACACAACCAAAGACTTGGTGGTATCCGTAAGCAAGGTTTGATGCATTGAAATTTAATTTTCCTTGCTCCCAGATTAAAGAAAAGAATTACCTGGTTATCATTGTCATTATTCCACATGTTGCTTTTTATTCTGAAGCCTCCTTCATATACAGTTTTTTTGATTCTGCTCTTAGAGCTTTGAATATTAGGTTTGACTTGTTCAAAGAACATCTTGTTCTTTTTAAACCACAACTCTTTTTAAATTGCACAAGCAGCAATAATCCAGCATTCTCTGAAAAAAAAGGACTTTTACCCTTTGCATTGCTCCACACTACTTCAAGAGAATTTGGAACATTGAGTTGAAATACTGAGCATATCCATTTCCAAATTTATTTACTGAATTTGTACTCCCGCAATAAATGGTGCATATTATCTTGTTCTTCTTCACAAATGCATCATCTTGAAGCCAAGTCATACCCTCTTTCAATCAATACTGAATCATCAACATATATCCCCTGAACTATTTCCCAGATGTTGCTTGCTATAGCAGGATGTAAATATGAGTTCCATACATATTTGTGGCAATGCAAAGACTGTTTTTTATTTCCCACTAAGTTGATTGCAGAGGAGGTTGTGAAGTTACCTTTTATTTCTCCTTTCCATATTAAGCTATCGGCTCCAATACCAATATCTGGTAAAGTGTAGTTGGAAATCATTTGGTTGATCTTCTTAGGTATACGCCATTCTACTCCAGTGATCAAATCTGACACTTTCATGTTGATATTAGCTTTAACATATGCAGTGTAACCAACTTCTTCTATAAGAGGTGAATTGCTAATCCAGGGATCAAACTGTAGGATCATAATATCGCAACGTACAGGACTCGCGGGGTTAATAAACAACGATGTCGCGAGGAAGTCGCAGAGAGCTAAAATAAACGACGCAAAGAATAACGACAGGCGAGACATAAAGAAGATGTGAGATCTGGGCGAGGTTAGAAGTGTCGCGAGATTGAATAGTTGTACACTGGCGACACTTCGCGAGGCATTCCCGAAAATAAAGGATAGCTTAGCTGTCATCCACTATGTATTACCCTATATAAAGGGTCGAGTGAGTCTGTTGCAGAGGAGGTCTTTTTGAATGGTTGGGCAAGATATTAGGAGAGAGAAACTTTGGAGTGATTGTAATTTCCTTAACTTTGTTCTAACTTTCTTTGTAAAGATTTCAAGAAGATAATCAATAAAACCTATAAGAATTCATGTTCAAAATGAGTTAATTGAGTAGAATCTTGTGAGGGGTGTAGTGTGGAAATCTGCTACTACATATGCGCTAGAAACAGGATCTGTGGGAGAGATTGACATAGAAATTGGAAGGAATTTGGATCAGCAGGAAAAAGATTCGAAGAAGATATTCAAGAATTCATTGGAAAAGAAAAATGGCCAGGAGAAGAAATGTACAAGAGCAACCAACGATTGTAAGAAGAAGTGGGAGACTTGCTGGAGAAAGGAGGAATGAAACGGGAGAATCATCAAGGGTGAATAGGAGAAACGATGGAGAAGATCAAAATCAACCACCAATCTCCCCAGTAGCAAACGCGGCTGTGGATTATGATAGAGTAAGTGTACATACGTGGAGATCTGATTCTGAAGACGAGAGAGAAGAGGAGCAGCAGCTGGTGAACAATGGACAAGGAGAACAAGGGATGAATGGAGAAATGAATCCAGAAACGAAGAAATGGCAAAAATAGAAAGATTGAGACAAACAATACATGAGGAGAGACGGCTAGAGGCGAGAGGAGCGAGCAAACTTGACAAGACAAAATCATGAGCCGAGGATGGAAAATATGAGATTTGCAAAGTAGGAGATCTAGAAGTAGCGTGAGATCAAGTTCTAGATCGAACAGAGAAGAAAGAAGAAGAGTTTTACCAACAGAGAATACCGAGGAAGAGACACAAGATCCGGACGCAGAGTATGGCGAGAGAAGAGGAGAAATAGAAGATCGTTATATTCCTCGGCTTAAAATCTTCGAAATGAGCGAAATAGGGAAAATCAAGAAAACATGCAACTCCAAGGGCCGAATGACCAGTTCTTTGAAGGAAGAATAATCCTACACGGGAGAGAAGAATTGAGAAGAAACCCGAGAGATCGAGGATGACATTGAGAGACACTACATTGAACAAGCGCGACTAGCTCATGAGAGAGAAAGGCTAAGAGAAGAGATGGAAAAATCAAGAGATGGAGGAGGCAATCAAAGAGAATAACCATGACAACCGCGAGAGAAGGAGGGAACAAAATCGTGCCAATAGAAATATTAATGAAGAGTATGAGAGGGTGCAAATGATGAGGCTGAGAGGCAACCAAGAAGAGAGAACAATCGATATAATGGCGTGCGAATTAATGAAGGAAACGAAGAAGAGCGTCGCGAGGAAAGAAGAGGAGAAAATAATGAGCAGAAGGTCAAAATAGGCACGAGCGACGAAGGAGAGAAGCGAGCTAAAAAGACCAAGAGAATCAAATTCCGAGGCAAATGAACAAATCTTAAGAGAACTAGCTGAAATGAGAGGATTACCGAACAATAGAAGGGAAGGAGGAAGGAGACAATTGATTTAAGCCATCGCAGAAGCCGCGAAGAATCCCTTCACGTTAGAAGCATGCAGATGGGAGGAATACCTCCTAAATGCAATTTGCCTACATTAGCCAAAGATTTTTGACGGAACAACTGCGGCGATACAACACATTAAAGCTTATATGAGATGTATGTTGCAGTGGGAGAGTCATGATGCTATATTGTGTAAGTACTCCAAGCTTAACGGGAGAAGCGTTAAAGTGGTTTGAAGGTTTGCCCGTAAACACGATCGCGTCGTTTAGCCATCCTCGCAAGCTACATTTTGGGAGCCTACATAAGCAACAACTTCACGCGACCGGAATGAAGATGTATTCGGGTTGAAACAAAGAGTTGGAGAAAGCTTAAGACAGTTGACAATAAGATGGAGAACCATGTGTAGCGAGATGGCGGGACGGGTTGAGGAGAGATACCTCATCCTCTCATTTGTGAATGCTCTCTTTGCGACTAACTTGTTATACATTCAAATTTTTAGAGTCAAAAATACAATCACGATGGCGAATCATGAGAATTACAGGAAGAATACATCGCCTTAGAAGAAAGACAGAATGAAATGAATTCTTATCCATTGTGAACACAAACTCGAATGCTTTGCAACGCAAGCTTGTTACCTCAATTCATCAATACAAAGGGCGAGCACTTCGCAAGGACAGCAGGCAAAGAGAGGCGTGAGGGACAAGCGAGAAGATAGTAGCCATGGGAAGTCATGATCAAGAAGAGTTTGAGCGAGAAAGAAACTACTATAACCGTAATAAAGAATAATAAGATTTCGAGGCTAGATCATGCAAGAAACTTATGGTGGACGAAGGCAAAATAACCGTGGAGGGCAGAGAAATCATAGAACAAAGTATGGGAACAAATTAAGATGCCTCCACCGAATGCTAGCGTTGAAAAGATCCGGGAAGCTATACTTGTGATGGAAAATGTACCAAAGACCTGGAATGTTGGAATGGAACCACCGCCAGGAGATAGAAGTCATGAGTTTTGTTCTTATCATCGCTTCCATGGGCATCAAACAAATGATTGTAGAAACATAAAAAGAATTATTCTCGTGGATGATTGATCGGGGGAAGCCGAATCACTTTCTAAAGGGAGAAGAAATAGGTCGACATTACCACCACCACCGGGAGATGCATAGAACAAAGGTCAAAATAAAGGAAAGGAAACATTTGTGATAGAAGTAGGAACCAAAGCTAAGAATTTGAATTGCAACTCTATCGTCCACTCCTATCGCACCATCGAAGATTTTCATGACAACGTGCTCATTAGAGTCTTTGCGAGAGATGCTAATGATAAAGAAATAATGAGTCTCAGGAGAACAACGCAGTTAGAAAAATGGCGCTTGAAGACTATTTCTTTCTCTGCGTATGAAGTACCAAAAGGAAGAGAAACACACGATAGCCCGTTGGTTGTGAAACTAGAGATTAACCCGAAACCGTTGATGGAGAAGATGGTGAGGCGAAGCTTGTTGGGCGATCAACCGAATTCTGTCGACACCGGAAGTTCGGTGAATATTCTCTTCTACCATACTTACAAGATGATGGGCGGAAAAGAGATGAGGATTTAATTCCTTCCACATATAAGATCTATGGCTTTAACGGCACAGCAAATAAGCCAAAAGGAGAGGTTCACATGAGAATACTCTACAAGGATTATCCACGATATTTTATTCTCGTGTGGTTGATGTGGAATCTCCATACAATGCGCTGATTGGGAGGCCATGGCTTCATGAAATCTTAGGAGTCGCGTCGACATATCATCAATGTATTAAATTCCCACATCCAAATGGCATTGGTATCATACGGGGAGATTGGAAGGAGTCGCAAAGAAGCCATGAGGTCGATATAGAAAAATTGTGAAGAAAGAAGTGCCAAAAGAAAGGGTTGGAAACAACATGAGAAATGAACAGAGAAAGGAAAACTAATGGTAGATGCTATAGAAGTGAGGGCTGAACATACCCCCAAGTGAGGTGAACGCTAAAGACACAATATTATAACAATGAAGAAGCAAAAGATATGAGGAACAAAAGGCATAAGAAGTGAATAATCAATAACAGCAGGATGCAAAGTAACAGCTGAAGTAGTGATGTGCGAGAATCTCGCATCCAAGAGTAAAATGAGAATACAACTAAGAAAGAAAAGTGAAATGCAACAAATGAAACAGAATTGTGCGAATACTTCGCAAACAAATATCAGCAAGTAATGAAAAATGAATGATTGAATGATTTAACAAATATAAATGCGCAAATGAATGGGACGAACCTTTATGGCGTACTTAGTTCGCGAATAACATTTCGTAAGAGGCAAATGTAAGACCTAAAGCGTGCGTCATATAAGGGGTATTATCTCTCGCCGTGGTTGGGGAAGGTTACACCGCTCCCGAAGCTTTGAACCATGAAAATTTGGGGCCCATGAAAGCCTATCCGGAAGAGGTACCTTGGATTCCCAAATATATATATGTAGGTTATACCCCGGTTGGGCGACCGAGGGTCTCTTCTTAGGAGTCGATGTATGCACAAGGCGCCGAGGTACACGGTTGAGCGAGTGCCCCGGATGGATGAACCTACCACGGCCATTCTTGGCAAGTCTTGGCATGCGTTGCACTCGCCCGAAGAAAACTCCACTTAGGGTGCGGTCTTTGTAACCATAAACCCTATAGGTATAAGGGATAAGAGATCATGAAAAAACAACCCCAGTTGTTGTCAAGACCGGATGGGAGGAGCTAGTCTTGTATGGCGATGTTTTGCCTCCTTGAAGGGGCAACCGGGAGATGATAAGGCGGTGCTCTCCATTAGGAGGAGAGTGCCAAAACAGACGCAAATGTCATGAGGCTTTGTTTTCGCAAGGAGACTTAGGCTTGTCATATTTGTGCAATGATCCTGCCGGAGGCAATAATACTAACGCGAGGGTAAGGCGAGATCAATGGGTCTTTGCACGAAAGTGTACGGACGTCCTGCGATTTCGTCGCAAGACGGCAATGTCATAGGACTTTATATTCGCAAGGATATTTAGGCCTGTCATATTGTTGCAACCAAAACATCTGCAGAGGCAAAAATACTTGAAAAATGATAAGGCAAGATTAATGGGTCTTTACATACAAGTGTAAAGACGTCCTGCGATTTTGTCGCAATGAACGATGGGGAGGAGACCTCTAACTAGGGAGGTCTGACTTGGAAGACCACACAAGATGATAAGGCAAGGTCAATGGGCCTTTGCATGAAAGTGTGGAGGCGGCCTGCGACCTTGTCGCAGCACAAAGAGATAGCATTCTCAACTCATAAAGATATTCGCGACCTGCAGTCGCGATTATACATTTCAACAACAATAAAATTATTATCCAACAAAATACATGAGGATAACTAACTTCTTCCTTCGGGTTAAATATCAGAGGCAAGTATGGGAATGGAAGAGATGGAATATTGTTATTCATCTTCTGACGAAAGAGTTATACATTAATAATGTTAGCCAATTATGTTACAAGGGAAAGTGAAGATTGAATTCATGAAAAAAGAGTTATACAGCAATGTACAGATATTACACGCAGCAAAAGAAAACAAAAAGAATTATATCTTTGGTGATTCTTCTTCTCCATCTGATTCTTCAGTTTCATTATTTTCATCGCCGGAATTCTCTTCTTCGCCAGCCTCGCTATCAGAAACGTCTGAGACAGGCAGATTCTCAGGAACCTCTTCAAGGAGCCAGGGATATGAATGTAGAGGGATATTACGGTCCTTACAAACATACTCCATGCCTCTATTGCGAAAACGAACAAATCATTGTTAAAATTCTCCACTTGTCGTTAAAAATTGTTTCTTCAACTTGGAATATTTATTCTCTTGAAGGAGAGATTCTTTGCGAAATGTTCTTTTCGGTTTCGAGTTCTTCATTCTATTTGGAAAATTCCCCTGAGTTGCTCTTTCTCCGATTCAAGCTCTTTAATTCTAACTTGAAGCCTCTTCTCGGATCTCCCGCAAATAAGTAACAACAAGTTAATAATTTACAAGCAATGCTACAAAAGTAAGAAGTAGTAAGGTGTAATAAATAACCTTCTCTATCGTATATCATATCTTTAATCAAGGAAGTATGCTCGTGAAGACTAACATCAACACCTAGGTTATTCCTGGCATTATCTAAAACTTTATTCCCGTGCGAATTCATCATCACTATTTATAACAAGGAGGGAACGAATTTGATCTTCTCGCTCACTAAGTAAGGAATTCTGGCGAAGCAATTCATCCCGTTCAATTTGTAGTTCAAGGAGAGATTTTTGAAATGTTGCTAATGCCTGTGCACCATTATTAGCAATGCGATCTTTATCATCTATATGGTCACTAATTTTCTTCCTCAAAATTTTGATTTCTTTATTGGACTCGAGAAACATTCGTTTAAATTGGTTGGCGGCACTTAAACCAACATCTATGTTCAATTTCTAAAGACGATATTTGGTCCGGGTTCATTTAATGAAAGGGAGTTAATTTTGTTTGATGAACTACTTAAAGAATTGTTGAGGTGAGCGAGAAGAAGGTTATTATCCATAGGCTCAGGAAATGTATGGAGAAAGAATAGCCTCATCGGAGAGATTATATACATCCTGAGAGTAATAAGTTAGGAAGTAATAGGCGGCTTAAGATAAAAATACTAAAAAGGAGGTAAAATTTTATACCATAGAGTTGCCGATTGGCATTTTGAAGGGTGGACACCTTATCCTTTTGGGAATCAAGTTCGGTGTTTAATTTTTGAATTCTCTCGTCTTTATTGCGAGATGACGTGCTTCAACCTCTAATTCTCGAATCTTCTTGCTCAATTGCGAATTCTTCTTCTCAAGATTGTTACGTCTTCTCTCAAGATCTCGAGGCAACTACAAAAGAAGATCTTTCCAACCTATGAAAGAAGATAGAAAAGGCTTTAATACATATACAACAATATAAAGCCAATGGGGAGATATGATTGTATACATACCAAGGATCCAAGCGCATTCGGGAAGTCGGGAGACATAGTTCTAGAGACTCCATTAAAAGAATCATTGCCCTCTCCAAATGGCATTGCACACGTTCGAGAGTCCCGCAATGGGGAGCATCTCCATTCCTTGGAAAGAATGAAGATACTAGACAACTGACCCATAGAAGAACCTGGTTGATACTCCTTGTAGCGAAAGAGCGATTGGAATCATGGTCATCTTCATCGAGAAGACTCGGAGTTTGAGCTAAGGCGAGAAGAGGATTGACCTTCGTTTCTTAGTTAGTGGAGCTTTACTCTTGCGAGCGATTTCTTACCCTTACTTGTAGTCTTCGCAGCAACAACTTTTTCAACTTCACCGCCCAAATGTATAAAGTTCGGAAAACAGAGGCAATAGTATTGTTAAAAAAAAAAAAAAAAAAAAAAAAAAAAATGCTCCTTACTTCACTCATAAGCGATCGAAGCAATGTCAAAGTATCCTCTGACGGATCCCTTTTGTAGCTTCTTTTCAACTTGGTTATCTGAAAGATTTCACAAACTCAGCAATCGTAAAAAGAAAGTTGCGAAAGCAAAAATTTGAAGTTAGAAACATACCTCTTTCTTCTTCTCAGGCCATTTGAATTCCCCAAGGATGATATCTGCGAGATTCGCGGGGAAGAATATGCGAGCCAGCGATGTAAGGACCACTTAAGATCAAGGGTACGACCCACCATTTCGTCTTTGGAATGACGAGGAGAGGAATATTACCTGGGTGCCAATCAATATCTTGCATGAGTAATTTATCTTGAGAGACATTATTATTTTTCTTCAAACGAAGCCCCAAATAGATCTCGCATTCATCATAGTTATCACCGAGTAATTTTCAAAAAAGTTTTCCATGTGTATTTCTCAACAGTTATTTCCAAATCTCAAATTTGGGATTTTTAGCGTGTGGGGTATAAAGATCCTTTGCCTGCACCACGGTTCGCGTAACTCAAGCATCAGCGAATACAATCGCCACTTAATTGATAAAACGGCCTGAGAATTTTCATGGGCCAAAATTTCATAAAATAAAGGCAACTCAGGATTGTACAAGGGAATAGGAAGTCCCGCGAGAAGCTGACCGAGCGAGACTATAATCTTTTGATCATCACATTGATGATCAGAGAAAAGATTTACAGAAAGAATGGATGAGGGTTCTTGATCAGGAATGGTTGATAGAGTAAAACCCTTCTCGTGCAACTTCTGTTGAACTTCTTCAAAAGAAGTTTTGTATCCACGACTGATGGAAGCCATTTATCAGTATGGGAATGGATGAGAAGATTAAAGGTTAAGATCGATGCTAGAAAAGGCGAAGAGAAGATTTGCGATGTGGGGAGAAGATTTGCGGAGTTGGGAGCGCAAATTGCGGAAGAAGAGAATCAAAGAAAAGTTGCGAGACAAACTAAAAGATGAAAAGAAGGGAAAAAGAAAATTATATATAGGGAAAAGAGCCTCGAGAAAAACAAGGTCATTTAATGCGAAGAGACATGAACGGTCAAGAAAAAGTGGTTGAAAGAGACGTGTCAAGAAATGGTAGTAATAATCAAAATCCGTGTAAAAGTACAAAATTGAAGAAAAGAAGTCGCGGCAACAATATTGTAAAAATCTCATGGTACTCTTCCCCTCGCAGGAGAGATAAGAGACGATACTTCATATATATCTTAAAGAAGCTCCGGAACTTCGCAAAAGAATAGAGGCAAGTACGTACTTTTCAAGTACGATATTCTTCTGCTCGTTCCTTCATCAACAAAGATCAAAGATTACTACAACAACGGATTTTTCCTTCAAGATCGCTCTTCAAGCAATATTCAAGGAAAAAGAGGCAAGATGTAGGATCATAATATCGCAACGTACAGGACTCGCGGGGTTAATAAACAACGATGTCGCGAGGCAGTCGCAGAGAGCTAAAATAAACGACGCAAAGAATAACGACAGGAGAGACATAAAGAAGATGTGAGATCTCGCGAGGTTAAGAAGTGTCGCGAGATTGAATAGTTGTACACTGGCGACACTTCGCGAGGCATTCCCGAAAATAAAGGATAGCTTAGCTGTCATCCACTATGTATTACCCTATATAAAGGGTCGAGTGAGTCTGTTGCAAGGAGAGGTCTTTTTGAATTGTTGGGCAAGATATTAGGAGAGAGAAACTTTGGAGTGATTGTAATTTCCTTAACTTTGTTCTAACTTTCTTTGTAAAGATTTCAAGAAGATAATCAATAAAACCTATAAGAATTCATGTTCAAAATGAGTTAATTGAGTAGAATCTTGTGAGGGGTGTAGTGTGGGAAATCCTGCTACTACACAAACCAAATAGATATCATCTGTCCATCACCAAGACACCATCTAATATTCTCCTTTAAGTGATTCCATGCCCATTTTAAACCAGGCCATATAGATGAAAGTTGCCAGTTAGTATTCCATTGATGATACTTATCTTGAAATTTAGCCTTGATAAATAGAGCCCATTCTGCATCAAAATTTATTATTCTCCATAGAATCTTCATCAGTAAGACTTTATTGAGAACTTCCAATCTTTGTAATCCCAGACCACCTTCACTATAAGGAGAGAATACTTTATTCCATGAAAGAGTTTTATATTTTCTAGTTTCACCATCACCAAACCATAAGAAGTTTCTTATTATTCTCTCACAGATCTTGATTACTGATTTTGGCCACATATAAACTGACATACTATAAATTGGTATACTGCAAAGCACTGATTTTATGAGAACCAATTTATCATTAAATGACAGCAATTTTCCTTTCCAAGCAGCCAATTTCTTCTGCATTATCTCCACCATTGGCCAAATTGTTGAAATTTTTACTCTGCCAGATTGTAGCATTACTCCTAAGTATTTGTCGGGTAAAGTACTTACTTCCATTTGTACCATTTCTTTAATTTGCATTACCCTTGTTGTACCATCTGACAAAGAGCTTGCTTTTACTTTTGTTAATTACTTGACTTTTTCTGCTCTTCGGCTATCAAATTCAAAATGTTTTCTTTGCTCCATTACAAAAATGAAAACATCATCGGCAAAGAACATATGAGAAGGATGAATTCCATTCCTTATTACCATTGGACTTATCTTGCCTTTTGCTGCCATTTGGATATATTTACACTAAGGACATCTTCCATAAGCACAAAAAAGTATAGGAGATAGAGGTCTCGTTGTCTTGTAACCCTCTACCTTTGAGAAAGAAGCCATTAGGTCCACCATTTATCATAGCTGAGATTCTTCACTGGAGACTCAAATATAGTGCGACCAATGACCATGAATTTAAAAAACCATATTTGATCAACACTTGAAACGAAGAATTTCCAACTCACATAATCATAAGCTTTGAGATATTTCCAATTTTAGTCCAATATTACCACCTTTTCTTTTCTTCTTCATTTCATTAACCATCTCGGAAAGCAATAACAATTTGATCTTGTATATTTCTCCTTTGTTGTATCTTTTTCTTTGAGGTGAAATGAGTTTATTCATAAGCCTTGACATTCTTGTTGTGATAATTTTGGTAAAAATTTTAAAGCTGACATTACTTAGACTAATTGGCCTGAATTGATGGGGAGATCTGGCACCTTCAACTTTTGGCATAAGTACTAAAAAATTAGAATTCAAGCCTCTTCGTATGAACCTTCTTTTCCAACAAAATTGAACTGCAGCTACGACATTAGTTTGAATTATTTGCCAACATGCTCTGTAGAAACTGCCAGACAAACCATCTGGCCCTGGAGAACTATCTGGATCCATTTCAAATACAATTTGCTTAATTTCTTCAGAAGTTGGAACTGCATCTAACATGGCTTGATCATCTTCTGTTATTGCTGTAGGAATTTCTTCAAGTAATGATTCTGAAATTTCCACTTCCTTAAACTTAAATTTTTCCTCAAAATAGTTAATGAGAGTTTCTGCTATTTTACTTTGATCTGTTATGATTTCACTGTTACCATTCTCAAGTTCACTAATAAAATTTCTAGCTTGCCTTACCTTCAGATTGGTATGGAAGAAGCTTGTATTGGCAGGCCCTTCTTTGACCCACTTAGTTCTAGCTTTCAATTTCATCATTGTGCTTAATTGCACTTCTTTTGAGTTCAAAATGTTTTCTGCTTTCACTAAGTTGTCTAAGAGCTCTTCATTATGAGGATTGGCATCTGAAATCTTCATGTCAATTTGAACCTCTTTTGCAGCTTCTTTAATTTGTTCATTGACATTGCCAAACACTTTCCGGGGTTCCATTCTACTAGCACCTTCTTTAACTTTTTTAACTTGATTTGAAATATAAAAGAGCTGGATCACTGCCACATTTTCGGACCAACAATTAGTGACAACCTCCATGAAGTTAGGATGATCGATCCGATTTTTGAAATTTTTGTGGAACATTTTTTTGGCTTAGGACAACTAACACATCCCCAAAAAGTGGAGCATGATCGGATGCTATTCTCATCCCAACTTTATATCCCCGCCCTCATATTTTTAAGCCACAAATTATTAAATACTCCTCTGTCCAAATTGCATAAAATCCTTTTAGTGCCATGTTGACAATTTGACCAAGTAAATTCACATCCATATTTAGGAGCTTGTTGTAATTCACGCTTGTCTAGACATGTATTGAACTCAAGCATGTTTCTTATATTAGCGAGGAGCCTTCCTCAACTTTTTTTCTGCTTGTTTTGATGGCATTGAAGTCTCCAATAACAAGCCAAGGTAGGTTTAAATCACTTATCATTTCCATCTCAGACCACAAAAATCTTCTTTGCCTTTTGCACTAACATGAGCATGAATTCCGAAACCATTGCCTCAATGTTATTTGTATCATTTGACTTGACATGGATAGGTGTAGGCAAATTCTTGTTCCAAAATAACCAAATGTTCCTTTTGATTTTGAATTGAATTATGAATTACCATATTTTTACATCCGGTAAATTCAACTTATTGCGAATGTTGCATTGCAACTTATTTTAGGTTCGCTATAAAAACTAAAGAAGGTTGGAATTGATTTATCAAAGACCTTAATTTCTCTTGAGCCCTAGGTATTCTCAGGCCCCTGAGATTCCAAAATAAGACTTTCATTGTAAGGATTGGAGGTCCATAGTACCTCTTTTTCCTTGATTCTTCCTAAAGTTATATTTATTGTTAACTTGTTGAGCTTTTACCTTTGTTGGTGCATCCTTTTGTTGGTGGTGGAATGGAGTTTGTGTTTGATGAGGATGGCTTTTGAACCACTCTAGACCAAGAGGTTGGCACTCTTTCCTCGATCTTGAGCCATCTTTCCCATTTATAAATTTGATGACACTCTTATCCACCGCATTATCTGCAATTTGAAGTATTTTCTTTGGAGAAAGGGTTTCATTCCACAGTGCTCATTGTATCTATTTTCTTCCTCAATCACTGATTAAGAGTTTCTAAATCTCTACCGAAAAGAAAGATTAACGGTGCATTGTTAACTTGAGGTGAAATGTGTTGACTTATAGATGTAATCGGGTAAAACATATATCAAACTTTACTTGTACATTCTGAGTTGCTATTTTTGGTGTTGTTGTGCCGTTTGAAGTAGATGAAATATTTTTTAACGTATCAGTCTTTTCAGGAGAACTTGGTTTAAAATTATTTGTTGCAGTCCTTTGCTTTGCTTGACTTTTCTTTTCTTATGCTTCAGCTGTTATCTTTACTCTGCATTCAGTTTGTAAATGCCCAACAATTTTCTGAAGATGGCACGAATTTTGGCACCTTAGTAAAAAATATCTTGCATAAAACCACCAAACTTAGTTTTAATCCATAGTTTAGGTGGAATTTTCTTTGCCAAATCAATTTTAATAAGAACTCTAGCATATAAACCATTCTATAAATTCAAAGTAGCCTCATCTACTTTTATTGGATCTCCCAATGCTTTGCTGATAATGAACAATGTTTGTTCATCCCAATATTCCAAACTTAGGCCAGGATAATGGACCCAAACTGTTGGGTAGATGTTCGGTAAAGTTACGACGAAAATGCGTATCGATGCGAATCCACAAAGTTTGATTAAAAACTTTCCCTACAAGTCTGCTTTGATGTAACTTTGATCTCTTTCATTATCAAGTTTGATGGTGAAAAAACCTTTCCCCAATGGAATAATTTTGCATTGACCTTCTAATTTCCACCGAGATTTCATATTAGATACCTCATCAGAAAATTTCATTCGAAGTAAATCTAGACGTCCTATTAATGAAAATTTCCACACAAAGACATCTTTCTTCTTGATTACCATTAACGGTCGATTGATGGACTTTGCTCACCGAGTTATTAAGATCCACCACTGATGGATTCATTTCCATAAAAAATTAAGATAAACACATAAAACAATAAAACCAATCAACTGAATTTAATGAACACCAATCATTTGATGTTTTTAGATTGAATTTCACCTGAATTAATGACTAAGATCTGTAAATTCAACGCCGAAAAACGAGAAAAAAGAAGAACGAGTTGATCGCCCAATTTGCAGAGCGCGACTCGGCCGGTTCCCTTTCGAATTTATCCAAAAAAATCCAGCTACATGGAATTGGAAAGCAATAGGCGATACTTACAAAGTAAATGGCATTATAACAAAAATCAAAATTTTGGGCCCTAATAACAGCCTAGTTGGCCTGGTCTATAAGAGCAGCAGCATTTCTCTGAATCTCCTTCTATCTTCTCATAAGGTAAAGAAGAGGGATATCTTAGCTATTCTTTTTTACTTAATAGGATTTCCTATCTAGGGTTTAAGTTTCTAGGAATCCCAAATTAAAACCTCAGAGATTCAGATAATCATTTTTCGATGTATTCTCTTTTGTGATTTCTTCTAGCTAGGGTCTGAATTTTTAAAGGGATGGAATATATTATGGAGAATCAAACTCCGATTTCAACAGAAGAATCAAGTTCCTCAGCAGAAATTAGAAATTGGGCTGAACTACCTCATGATGTTCTGGCTCATATATTTCTGAAATTAGGGGCAGTTGATGTCTTGTTTAGGGCACAATCTGTATGTTCTGTGTGGCGAAAAGTTTCCAAAGAGCCTCTACTGTTTCGTTCCGTAGATATGAGGAATAGGTGGGATTTGTTTGATGATGAATTCTATGATATGGAAAAGATGGCAAGAGAAGCTGTGGATAGGAGTTGTGGACAGTTGGTTGAGTTCTCTATGGAACATTTTGGTACCGATGAGATTTTAGAGTATATTGCTGATAAGTAAGTCAATCATCTCTCTCAATTTGCTTCTATTTATATTATGATTTTCTAGTTGTTCATTTGCATCTTTGGATGGCTTTTCCTTTTATTTGACAGTTGTGTAATTGTTTTGTTAAGGATTGTGTCCAGTCTATGGCTTGCTTAGGGTAATGGTGTTTCTGCTAGGTTTCTTACTGTTTCTGCTATACTGTTGACTGATTTAGAACACATACATGAATTATTAGGTTTCTTACTGTTTCTGCAAGAGGTGTTAGCTCTACCCCGTTGTAGAGTTGCTCCATCAAATGTCATTATCCTTCAGATTTTGAGTAGATTTATGGAAAATGAACCCGTGTTGAAAAAGATATTTGGAATTAAAACCAATTGTTTTTAATCACACTCGTTTCTTCTTGCAAAATACCCATTATTGTAGTGGTTGTTACCTGTTATTGTTTCTTAGAAAATTTCGCCGTTTGCCTATTTTGTTTTGAAGATGACAAACTATCAGATGATTGATAAAAGTCATTTGATGCTTTTAGAATCGCAGGCCAACTTGAGTTCGAAAAATCACAGTGTGAACTATATGTTTTCGTTGGTTGTAGTACACCACTTTTACGAGTTTGATAAATCCTATTTTAGAGCCTGCTTATCCATTGTATAAGATAATACTCTTGAATATCTAAACCCTTTAAAGAAAATAATTAAATAAATTATTCTGGGTCTTGATATTTTGGTGATACAAAAGTACCCTGTTGTTGTCTAATGCATATGAATTGAGAAATTTCATTTTATGACATAATAGTATACCAAGTCATGGAATTATAACAAAGGATTCTTTAAGTGGATGAGCCAGTGCAGTGCTTTCAGTCAGTCATCTGATGCTCTTAGAATTGTAGGCTAACTTGAGTTCAAAAAATCACAGTGTGAACTTTGTCTGTTAACTATATGTTTTCGTTGATTGTAGTTCACCACTTTTGCAAGTTTGATAAATTCTATTTTAGAGCCTGCTTATCCATTGTGTAAGATACTACTCTTGCATATCCAAACCTGTTAAAGAAAATAAAATACTTTGGGGTCTTGATAATCTGGTGATATAAAGAAGTACCCTGTTGTTGTCTAACTGCAGATGAATTGATAAATTTTATTTTCTGACATAATAATATACCAAGTCATGGAGTTATTATAACTAAGAACCCACATTGGAAAACATTGACTTGTTTGTATGCGTAACAACATTATTGTGGCTCCTTAGTGTTAACTATCTGTTTTCAGGTCTGGTTCCTTGAGATGTCTTCGGCTTGTATCTTGTTATCGAATTAGTGACGATTCACTGATAAACATGGCCGAGAAAGCTGTCATGCTGGAGGAACTTGAAATATGCCTCTGTTCTTTCTCAGCGGATGTGCTTAAAGTCGTTGGGAAAGCAAGCCCTCTGCTAAAATCATTCCGACTCAATTGTCGAGGCTACAGGCGGCCACACATAGAGAGTGATGAGGAGGCACTAGCCATTGCAGAGAACATGCCTCAGCTGCGTCATCTTCATCTCTTTGGGAATAAATTGACCAATTTGGGCTTGAGGGGAATTCTTGATGGCTGCCTGCACCTTGAATCGCTCGACCTCCGTCAATGCTTCAACCTTAATCTTGAAGGGGATCTACTGAAGAGCTGCAGAGAGAGGCTTATAAAACTAAGGCTTCCAAATGACTCCACTGATGACTATGAGTTTGATGCTTCAATCGATGGTGGATCATATGATGAAGATTACCCCTCTGGATTTTCTGACATTGACTTCTTATCTGACGATGGGCTTTATGAATTTTCTGGAGGCAGCTATATCTCCGATTTCGAAAATGATGATGATGAATTTGGCTACTATGATATCTTGTGAATTCTGCTGTGACTGCGACGACTTTTGATTTGTCCAAAGATTATCACACACCAAGTATTGATGAATGACCGAGTAATTTGGTGCACTCTGATGTGTCTTGCTTATCTCTTAGGTAGACTTTTCTTTTTTCTTGATCTATCAAATAGTGTTTTCAGTAAGTACTCTTTGATAGATCTTGCTTCTTCTTCTAGTATTGTATTTCTAAATATGGATTCTGTTCCAATATCTAGAACCTGGAACTCCCTTTCAGTACTCTTCTTATAATTCTATCATTATCTGTTGTCTGTTTAAATCAATTAAAAAAAGTTCAAATTCCCTCTGTATTCTTTTACTTATGTAGAGATTGAGAGAAATGCCAGTACAGCTTTGCTTCACAAATTGTTTCGAAAATGTTATAAAATACACACTAGATCACTAGCGGCAAACATTTTAATCTGGATTCAGTTCAACAGATATTTCATTCAAAGGTGATCAGGAAGTTCTAATTACGTCCTAGAGAAATTACAATTTCCTTTTTTTTTATAGAGTTACTACACTAGCCCAGGAAAAAGTACTTCAAAACTGGCAAAACCCATAACACTATTTGATAAAATGAAACAAAAGTATACAAAGAGATAAACAAGAGACAGTAGTAAAAAAAAATCACGACCATTTTGCCAGAAGAAACCCATTCTGAACATTACTCCGGGTAGTGAGGATAATCATTGTAGTCGAGTTCACTATCATAATCTAAATCGGAGGAGTAGCTGTACTCAGAGAATTCATCCATGGCATAATCAAATTCATAGTCATCTGTGGAGTCATTGGGTAGCCTTACTATAATAAGCCTATCTCCACAAAACTTCAGTAGATCTCCTTCTAGATTAACGTTGAAGCATTGACGGATGTCGACAGATTCAAGGTGCAGGCAGCCATCGAGAATGGCCCTCAACCCCACATCGGTCAATTTATTCCCAAAAAGATGAAGATGACGCAGCTGAGGCATGTTCTCTGCAATGGCTAGTGCCTCCTCATCACACTCCATGTGTGGCCGCCTGTAACCTCGACAATTGAGTCGGAACGATTTTAGCTGAGGGCATGCTTTCCCAACAGTTTTAAGCACATCCTCTGAGAAAGAACAGTGGCATATTTCAAGCTCCTCCAGCATGACAGCTTTATTGGCCATGTTAATCAGTGCATCATCACTAACTTTGTCGCCGGATAAAAGCCGAAGATATCTTAAGAAACCACACCTGAAAACAGATAATTAAGGCATATATAAGAATTATTTCCCTACCTTGATAAACTACTATATCACAACATAAAACCTCTCTGTTCATCTGCAATTAGCCACAACTAGGTAATTTTTTAGACCACAAGAATAATCAAGGACCCCAAAGTATTTTTTTTAGAATGGTTTTCTTTTTTAGGTCAATATCTTACACAACGAATAACCGTGCTCTAAAACAGGATTGATTGAACTCGTTAGAGTGGTGCACCACAGTCAATGAAAACTTATACTCAACAGATAATGTTCACATTGTAACTACTAGTGCTGAACTTTCTGTGCCCAAGTTAGCCTGCAATTGTAAGATCACTTACTGGAGCATCCACTAAAAAGAATTCTTGGTGTCATTCAAGCTATTTTAAAAAGTATAATAAAGAAAAATCAAGGACCGTTGACCTAGCAACAAATGATCCAGACATGTTTTCCTACTTTCTTTATCACATTTTGCTATGTCAGTGACCTTCAGCCATCAAATGATCGATTGTCATCTTCTTAATGAAGAAGGCAGGCGACAAAATCTTAACAACTACTAAATTTGCAATCCCCTCGTTTTGCAAAGAAAATCTGCATGCATAATAATCTCAACCGGCAGTTGATGATAACAGTTTCCAAAAGACCAAAAGAAAGGTATATATGAAAGTGAATGTGTCTATTCTTTCATTTAGTTTTAAATTTGAATTCTAATATTTTCTTGATATCTTTAGGATTAATCGAAGGATCCATTGCATTGTCCTTATTGTCACCCTATCTAAAATCTGAATAATTATAACATTTGATGGATGCACAGCTCTACAGTGGGGTAGAGCTAACACCTCTTGCAGAAACAGTAAGAAACCTAATAATTTGTGTGTTTTCAAATCATTATCCTAAACAAGCCATAGACCGAACAAAATACTCAACAAAACAAGAAATTTATAATCCAGAACACAACAGATTGAGAGATATGATTCACTTACTTATCAGCAATATATGTTAAAAGCTCATCGCTACCAAAATAGTCCATAGAGAACTCAGCCAACTGCCCACAGCTCCTATCCACAGCTTCCCTCACAATTTTTTCCATGTCATAATCCTCGAACAAATCCCACCTATCCCTCGTATCTATAGAACGAAACAGCAGAGGCTCTTTGGAAACTTTTCGCCACATAGAACATACTGATTGAGCCCTAAACAAAATATCAATTGCCCCTAATTTCTGAAATATATGAGACAGAACATCATGGGGCAATTCACCCCAATTTCTAAATTCTTCTGATGAAGCTGGTTTTTCAGATGACATCGGAATTTCATCGTCCATTGTACAATCGTCCATAATACAACCCTTAAAACCAGAAGATTTTTTTTAGAAATAGTTCTAAAGGTTCGAATTTGAGATTTCAAGAAAAGTGTTCTAAACTCTAAAGTATGGAAATCCAGGGCAGAAGACTTTCCCTATTCCTCCATATTATGAACCATTTTCTAGGGACCATGGTTTTTTTGGGGGACCATGGTCTTATTAGGCCACCTACCCTACAATGTTAAGGGATGTCCTAAAATCATGAGATTACTAATTTGCCCCTTACCCTAATTAAAATTAACCCTAATCTAATAACCGCCCTTAATTTAATCTAAACCAAAAACAAAAGAATCCCTAAACCTAGCCGCACAAAAAAAAAAAAAAAAAAGAATTAAGGAGAAAATTGTTCTCTTGTTCTTCTCTTCTTCCCCAAATCGAGTATAAGAATGGTTCTTCAAAAGAAAACCCCAAGACTTCCTGGAAAAAGTCCCGATTTAGCACATCTAGCAAATCAGAAATCATCAAAACCCCATTATTTTTAATTGAATAGAAATCATCAAAATAGGGTTCATATGGAAGTTACAGTGTCTTGTTCGGTTAGGACGCGTTTCACAAAAACCCTAGTTTCTTAACCAAACTTCCTGAAAGGAAGAACACGAAGAACAATGCGGTTCAATAGGATTTAAAATTAGGTTGCGAATCATGCTGAGTTCGGTTGGTTTATAAAAATTTCTAAAACTATATAAGAACAGAACTCTACCCATATTACAAAAAGAAAAAAATTCCAATGTAACCGAACCGTGCTATTTGTCCCACTATGTTGAGTTCTCATTCAACCGAACTTTTCCCACTGCATTCGGTTGGTTCGCAAAAATTCTAAAACTAGTTAGTAATCGAACTCTACCCATAAAACAAAAAAAAAAAAAAAAAATCCAATGTAACCGAACCGTGTTATTTTTCCCACTATGTTGAGTTATGATTTAACCCAACTTTTCCTACTGGTTCGGTTGGTTCGAAAATTTCTAAAACTATCTACTAACCGAACTCTACCCATATTACATAAAGAAAAAAAAAATCCAATGTAACCGAACTGTGCTATTTTGCCTATTATGTTGAGTTTCAATTTAACCGAACTTGTCCCACTATGTTCGGTTTGTTCGCAAAAAATCTTGACAAACTGAACTCTTCACCAGTTGCATACATGTGGAGTTCGGTTAGATATGCTGTTGGGTTAAAGTTTGTGAACCAACCGAACATTACTCATGTAGATCCTATAAACAAAGTTCGGTAACATGTCTGTTAACCGAACGACTTAAAACCTCCATTAAAGAGCGAGTTCGGTAACCTGCGTGTTTGGAAAAAGTAACCGAAATGCACTTTCAGATGAGTTCGGTAACCTATTCTTCACATAAGGTAACCGAACAAGCCCAAATCTACTCTCAAAATTTACATTTTTTTGAAAATTTGGAGCAATTTAACCAACATTATCTAAGTTTGAAGCATACCTGGGTACCCAAATAGTCATCCTCCGGTTGTGGTTGGTAAAATCCATTGTTTTCATGTTTTCCTTCTTCATCTTCTCTAACTTTACTCTCTCAATAATTCTACTTATTTTTTAAAAAAAACCCATCTTATTTTTTAATCTCACTAATTATCTTTAACTTAATCATTACACTACCTATTATTAACACTAACTAATCATAACCCAAAATTAATCAGGAGGGCATTAATATAAATATTTAGATAAGGGGTGACCTAGATTTATTTCTAATGTCTTACCCAAAATAAAACCATGGTCCCCAAAAAAACCATGGTCCCCAAAAACGGTTCCATATTATCCGGTTCAGCGGTTCTTCAGCCCACACTAATCATTCCAACTCACTCGGCCCATTTAGCTACTGAACCACCGTTCAACCCTCATTTCGGTTCTCACTTCTTTGTACGAGGTGTAAGCAAAACACCCAAATCCACAGATTTTACGAAATCCAACCCGTATTTTGACGGGTAGTCCGTCTCTCAGTGGATTGGAAATAAGTGCATTTTTGAAGGTTGGATGGGGGTGGAATATCACTCTTTTTTGTAGGGAAAATTAAGAAAGTGACCAACTTCGCATACACTAATTAATAAACCGGCCAGTTTTTTGAGGTCTTATATAAACTGGCCTTTCCATTTGATATTTCACACGGTCCTACCAAAATGGTCCAGCAAGTTGACTAGTCAATTTTTACGCTTAAAATTACCAATGTATCCTTACCTTTATATTCATACGATTCAACCATATTTTCTAGTGGGAATGTTATTTATGCCCCTACTATCCATGGGTCATGCACAAACACCCTTATGAGTCTTTACAAATACCCCTAATGGCAGAAGTGAAATTATTAAAAGAAAAATAAATAACATAATTCCATTTTTAACCTTTAACACTTATACTCTTAACTTCTTCTTTATTTCTTCTTCTTCTTTATTTCTTCTTCTCCGTCGCCACCACCATATCCATCGCCACCACCATCTCCGTCGCCACCTCAACCAACATCACAAACACCACCATCGTCTCCATCATCACCATCTCAGTTGAAAAACTATTCTCCAAAATGTAATCTCGAGCATCAAAAATGTAGATCCATTCCGATTTGCAACTAACTCTTAGCTCATTTGATGACAGAGATCGAGAAGAAGCTAGGGTTTGCATTTGATGCAATCAGGTTGAAAAATCGGGTGATAATTTTGACGGATTTCGAGATTGGGTTTTGTGGAGATTAAGAGAAGGACATGGATCGAAAGTGGAGGAGGTAATGGAATTGATGCTGTTGAAATGGTTTATTCACTGCAAATTCCATCAGATGCAGAAATTAAATGTTCTTCTTCTTAATTTAAACTTGTTTATCACTGAATTTATTTAGGAGATGCGAAATTAATATCAGTTGAAGATTTAGGAGATGGATCTCGATTTTAGATTTAAATTTCTCGTAATTTTTGGTTTAGATTTGTTTTTAAGATGGGTTACGATGATTGAGTCTCGTTGTTGATGAAAGGGATCCGAGATTGTGGTCGGGAATCGATGAAGAGAGGAAATGCGAATCAGTGATGGAAATGGAACCGGGGTTGGAGTTGTTGTTTGAGCTCATGGAAAAGATGTCTACGGTTCTTTGTTAGAAATGGAATTGAATTTATGAATATCTAGGGTTGAATTATGATGCCGAGAAGAAAATTGAATTGAGCAGTGGAAACTGGAATTGAGGTGTTGTTTAAGTGGATGTAATTGTGAAAGGAAGGTTGAGCATATAACGGTGGAATTGGTGAAACTGGGAAACTGAGGTTGTTGATCGATTGCGGGGAGAAATTAGTGTTTTGATGTTATAGATGTCTAGGTATGTATGAAATTGCAGGAGGATCTCAAGATGGAGTTATGGATCTGGTAGATGTATGAAGAAATGGGTTGGTCTTTGTTGCAAGAGTTAGAAATGGAATTATGTTGCTTGTCGGGTATGGTTTATGAAAGTGCGAAGATGGTTGTACTTTGGTGAAGATGCAAATGCGGTGGTTGTCACCGGTGGTTGAATATGGTCTTTATGATTGTGTGACAATATTCAAAAGAGCTGGGGCGGTGGTGCAGTTTGTTGGGATAAGGTGGACGTGTTGTCGGATATGATGTGCGGAGTTTGTGTGTTGAAATTGGAAATAACAGGGATCAGTGGAGTGATGTTGGAGCTGGTGCATTTATGCGGTGTTGCGGTTGAGGTGAAGTCAGGGAAATAATGGTTATGAATATGTTGTTGCAATAAGATGAAGTTGTTGGTGGCTGAATATCAAAAATTGAGTTTGTAAGGATATATGTATCTTAGGAGTTAACATTATTGTTTTGTACTTTGTAGTGGTGGAGTTGTTGCAAGGAATTGTTGTTGTATTGTGGTTACAATGAGATGCAGAAGATAGAATTTTCAGGGCTGATGTTGTTGCAGAGCTGGAGATTTCAGGGTTATAGCGCTTTGTGGAGTGGAGGCTTAATTGTGTTGCGACCCAAGGATTGTGTTGCATTGTGTATGTGTTGCGGTTGTGCACTTGAAGAAAATGTGTAGTTGGCTAATAGTGGTTCAAGGAATGTATTGCTTGAACATAACTTCATGTCGTTGGACCCAACTTCTGCTAGTTTCCTCCAAATTGGAGACAACTTGTGCTAGTTGCCTCATATTTGGAGACAACTTATGCTAGTTGCCTCCATATTTGGAGACAACTTGGGCTAGTTGCTTTCACTTTTGAAGACAACTTTGTGCTAGTTGCCTTCACTTTTGAGGACAACTTGAGCTAGTGCCTCCATTTTGTTTTGCAACTTATTCCGCATACACTATTTATTGGAGACAACTTAAGCTAGTTGCCTCCACTTTTGGAGACAACTTGAACTAGTTGCCTCCGATATGGACATTATTTATTGGAGAAAACTTGAGCTAGTTTCCTCCTATATGGACACAACTTTAAAGTTGACTCCACATGGTAGTGGTGGTTGGCGGTGGTGGTCGGCGGCGGTGGTGGTTTGGCGGCGACGGTGGTTGGCGCCCGGTGATGGTGGTTAGCGGTGGTGGTCGTCGGCGGCGGTGGTGGTTGGCGGTGGTGATGGTGGTTGGCGGTGGTGGTCGTCGGTGGTGGTGGTTGGCGGCGGTGGTGGTGGTTGGCGGCGGTGGTGGTTGGCGGCTGAGCAGTAGATGTAGCCTTTTTTTTTTTTAAATAGTGGTTAGTGGTTTTGTATATACACTATATAAATGAGGTATTTTAGTAATGTATTAGGCTTAGGGGTATTTGTAAAGTTCATAAGGGTATTTTTGCAAGGGGTCTCATAGTAGGGGTATATAGATAATGTTCCCTATTTTCTATTGCGTTTCCTTTCCTTTGTTCTTATTCTTCTTTTAGTCTCCTATTCTTCGTGTTTCTATCCCTCTCTCAGTAGTCGAAACAAGGTCCAGAGATTTGGGGTATGTGGATTTAATGACATTGGGTTAGAGATCAACTAATGTTGAAGTATGGGGTTTTAGTATCAATCGTGGTTTAAATTTGAATCATTGAAAGCCTAAAATCTCCATTATATAAAACCCTAATTGTAAAAAGGCATAGTTGCTATGTCATATGAAGTATGAATCATTGGGTACGTATTAGATGACTGATTTAAGAAGACAAAAAAATCCAGGGTTTGAGCTTTTTTTGCGGTGCATTAATGGAGATGTTATTAATTTCAATTTGGGGAAGAACATGCTACAGGTTTTCAAAGAAAAAGATGAATAATTGATTTCAATTTGTTTTTTTTTTCCTTCTATGTTTTATATCTTGAAGTTTAATTAATGATTTGGGTTCAACCGGGTTCCGTTGGGTCGATTTCAATTTAGGGAAGAACATGTCGATTTCGGTTTAATGTTACGGCAACAACTTTTTGTTAATATCTTTTTGTAATTCATTTTTGGAATCTTTTGAACATTGCTAGTTCAATTTGCTCGATTGTTGATAACGAATTTCTTAATTTCTAGATGCAGTGGCTTTTTTAAAAGTTTATGAAACAAATTTCTGAGTAGTTTGCATCAATTACAACGATATATTGTCTTCGTACTAACTAATTTGTATTGATTGATCGTCGAAAAATAAATATATGATAGATAAGTTTGCTAAGATTGACTGGTTCATGGAAAAATACAAGGAAGAAATGAAGAAGATGAGCACTGAATCATCGATTTAACTCAAAGACAGCTCATAACAGTAACTCAGCATGATGAATCATCCGGGGTTTAAATGACATTTACTCACTACGATAACTGATACGTGCCCGCGTAACTGTCGTTACCCGTTTTTCTGGAAAAAAAAACGGGATGAAAAAGGTCAATGTCGGGCATTTTATATAATGGTTTGAGAAAACGGTCACTTTCTTAAATATGTTTCAAAAATTGGTCATTTTGGAAAAAAAAAAACCTTTTTTTTCTTTCTTTTATGTGAAGGTTAAAATAAGGAATAAGAAGGTAACATAGTATACAGTTTCCTTATGATTAGGGCTTAGTTTTGTTGTTTTTATGAGAATTTTGTTCCTTCCTATAAGTTTTAGTTCATTGTGTATGTATACCTTACAACTTTTCATCTTCGCAGATGCATTAGTGGTCCTCAAAGTTATTCCAGAAGTATATTTTAATTTAGGTTATTGGAAAAATGTTATGTTACGCTTGTTAATATTATACTCCCTCTGTTCCTAAATAATAGGCTGGTTTCTATAAATAGATGTTTAAAAAAAATAGGTTGGTTTCCTAATTGGGAAAGTCAAATATTATTTTAGTTTTCTGGGACCACTTTTCTCTTAACTTCTTTTGATGACAAGTATCATGACCATTTCACTTTACTTCTTTAATGACAAGTGTCATGGACCATTTCACTTCACTTCTTTTATTGACAAGTGTCATGAGGACCACTTTCAATGATTAGTTCTCTGAATTTCCTTAATTTTCTCTAAAAACAAAACCAGCCTATTAATTAGGAACAGAGGGGGTAGTTACTTAGATTCCAGTGATTTAAGTTTTAAAACTAAGTTATACTCCCTCCGTTCCAATTTAGATGATGTTGTAGAGTTTTTCACGGAGATTAAGAAACATTAAAGAGAGTAATTTTTTCCAAATCTGCCCATATTAATACCTTCCTAAAAATTTGAACATCCTAGTTTTTTTGTTTCTAGATTCTACTATAAATTATGAATCCCCATATAATTCCACTTGGAATAACCAAATATCCTAAGTTAATAGAGAATAAATTTAAAATCTTAAATTAGATTAATTATCTCTCATTGATAACAAGGGCAATGAATGTTATGTTGTGATTCCAAAGCAGGGGTAAATCAGTGAGAATTTAGAGAAAATAGCTAAACTCTCATCTATTTTGGAACATACAAAAAACCCTAAAACATCACCTAAAGTGGAACGGAGGGAGTATATATTTATCTTGTAAGGCATTTACCTATATTCATTTACTTATTTTAAATCCACAAATCCACATGCATCCATTCGCTCATCCGGGGGTAACAAATCCAACGGATAATGAATTTTACGTAAAAATTTCAAATCCACCATTTAGATGGACTAGACGCATGTGATCCCAAATCCGCATCCACCCCTCCTTGGATCCCAAGATTCATACTATGTGAAACAACAACTAAACTAGGATTTGCGATTATCTTGTATATCCTTTATACATATTTCATTTTATAAGAACTATCAGGTAAAAGATAGTATGACCAGGCTTCATGAATTCCCAAGTGAAGTCTTCAAAGTCGTATCATAATTATGTTTCTCAGAAGAAACCTAGGTTATAGAGGACAACTCTAGCTGCGCAACTAGGACATGAGTGTGCCATGGATATATGAATCTTGTTGCAAGAATTTCTCTATTTATAAATTTTCATGGTCAGCAGGTAGCTTTGAATTCAATCTAGGTTTGATTGGGCTTCAAGCAACCACTTTCTCATTTTAAATAAAATTCTTATTAGGAATTCATTTAAGCACGTGAGATGTCTTCCTTGAAATTACTTAGAATAATATGCGTTATGGTCCGGGATTAGAAACGTGCCCAATGATGGTTCATAGCGGCGCAATAGCCTTTGAACTTACAAGCATATAGTGGTGTTCAATAAAAGTCAAGACTAATAAATAATCTACAACCACAAAGTGATTTTGTGAATAAAATCATCTTATAATTGTCCATGAGAATTGTAGAAAAATAAACATAAACATATAAAGTAGTTCGTGACTTTTGCTAATATTGGACTCAAGGATTTGCGAGACGGGTTTACAAACCTCGACAAGTCGCGATGTCGGAAAAAGGGGTTTCAAACCTTGGCGATTCCGAAAGTCGTATAGTATTGGTTTACAAAACGGAATTGCAAACCTACCCAATTCTCGAACTCAAATGTACAAGCTTTTCAAACAGGGTGTGCAAATCTACACAAATTTGCCATAATTGACCGAAACATTCGAGTATGTTGCTTATTTCCAAGCAAATATTTTTCTCAAATAACTATACACAGTTAACACTGTTGCTAGGAAATTTCAAATGATCAACTTGAAATAGGTTTTTGACAATAAATTGTTTTTAACTAAGAATGTTAAGGATATATAATATTCATTGCTTGAATTATGTTTGGAGAGTTTAATTAAGACAAACATGAACTCGAAATTTCTTCTTTGTAATATTAAATATATTAAAATTGTACGAAATAGTCTCACAATATAGAATGGTAAATGTCGTGAGTAAATAGGATATGTCGCCTCTCGCTACCTTTTTCTTTGATGAAGTTCCCCGTAAATGTCTTCGTTTGTTCTTTAGTCTTTAATCTTCAAGGGTTATCCATGATTTCTGATAGTCAACTACCATACTCTAATCCTAGTACGAGACTTGACTTTAATAGACTAGAAATCAAGATATAGTTTTGTACATCTAACAATGACAACAAGCTTGAGATAGCAAAACTCGCGAGTTCGACCAAGCAGTGATTTAACATATAGTTTAAGAAAATAGAATTGCAAAACTTATTTCTTGGTCACAATATGGATTCAAGACCGATCCTAAGTGTATGACTGATCCAGGAATGATCCCAAAAGAACCAATCCTTTGTGACAAGGATGGATCCCGACTAAGCCTGACTTGTTTCTACATTTTCGATGTGTCTGTTATATTCAGATTTTTGTAGATATCTAAACAAAGGAGTTAGACTGGGAATGTTTATAAGTTTAAACGTAATGAATTGAACATGTGTTGAACTCTAGTATCTTATTTTTTAAGTAAATTCCTTTAATACTTTAGGCAAAGTTTTGAAACCAATTTTCAATACCTATTTTGGTATCAAATTATATGCTAATCAAATCCAAAGGTTTGCATATCTTTGGCATCTATATTAGTAAAGTGATGGGTGTGTGCATCTAATATTAATTGTCATCTATTAGAGATATCGGTTTATTAGTTGGAATGTAATTGGTATTTTATAATTTCGGAAATAAATATATATTGCATATCTTAAAAATTTTCGAAATTGGTAAATCTTGTTTCCATACAAGATTGGTCATAATACTATAAATAGTGGAGTCTTGTATTCTTACAAACTCATCCCTTGAATGCACATCTTGATTGTTCTTGTGGGAATACAACTTGTTAAGAGATAAGAGTAAACCTAATTAAGTCAAACATCTCGTGTTTCCTTCGTTTAAGGATTTATTAGGGATCGGAAGTCTTTAGTAGTACTAGTTGGTGGGAAACTAAATCATATTGTTATTTTAGTTTTCGTTAATTATTTATTTGATTAATAAGTAAATTTATAGTAATCCTTGGTAGATCAAACTTGTTTATTCTATTATCTTTCTTTTTTGTTATAAGGTCACTCAATTTTTTTTGTGGATCAACTAGAAGAGATCTAAGTGATTGTAGATATGTTGACACAACTGTAATCAAAGTTAACAGACTTCATTATGTGTGTATTGATATAGTGGAATCAAGTTGTTTGTAGCAGTTACTATTAAAGATTGTAGACTTGATTTTTCATTTGGTTCTGATATTTGTGTCACTTTTTCTGTACTTGATTCTCTGGGATTCAAAAGATGTTTATCTTCATAAACATAAGACATAATACTCGTAAAAGATAGAACAAACTGTCTAGTTGCATTAAGTTTCTTGGATAGACCTTGTTTACTGAGATTAATTATTTCGATAATTATTTTCTTGATTTGAGCTTTGACCAAATGAGTTTATTAATATGGACGTGATATCCTATACTCGGTTTTATCAATGATCTAAAGATTGATTTGCATGATCGATAAGTGAGTTGGTTATTGGAAAAATTTAATCCTTTGTTGTTTCAGGTTACGATCCGAATGAGTTGAGGGTGTAAGTCTTCACCAAGGTGAAAAAACTCAAGATAATGGACCGTGGCTTGGGATTCACGTGCCTAGACCAGATTGGTTGTAAATATAGGTTTACTAAAGGAACTGAATAACGAAGGAACATTTACTTGGTCTCAACTATACAAAGTTGCGGTAGTCAATTTGTATATCGGCTTAATTCTGAGATTATTCAAAACTGGACTAGGTCTCAGGGTTTTTCTACTAGGAAGCTTTCCTCATTAGAAAAATCTTGTGTGTATGCGTGTTATTTACTTTACTTTCACATTATCTTTTATAAATAAAGTATCTACGTATGATGCGGCTATGATGTGGTTGGGCCATATAATTCAAGTATGTGGTCTCTCTTTAAATGCTGACACGTCGTACAAAGTAGGAATAACTTGAAAAACAGTTTTATTACCTAATTTTTTACCTAATTGTTTATCTTTTTTATTTTTAACTTCCTACTTTTTCTCAAAAAGTAGAAATGAGTTAAGGGGATTTGGAGAGGGCATGGTTTTTAGTTAAATAGGTGTCAAAAAAATAAAGAGGGGACACATATAAAATGTATGTGGCCTGACCACATCGTAGCCGGGCGATTACATTTGTACACTAATCAACTTGACTATTTTTCAAATACATCTTGTTAAAATAATATTTTGGCCATTATTATTTCGGTAAGGTTATATAAGGTATTTCTGCATAGGCCGATATCGAAAAGATTAAGCTGTACCTGGTACCTCATCATTTAAATTGGTATAAGAGCGGGTAAACACGAAAATACATGATAGTCAATGTTTGATGCGATCCAAAAGTTACATATGTATGTTGCAATGACTTCTTCTCATAACTCTCGAGATAAGATTGAAAGCTCATATTATAGGTCGGGTGAATCTGATTCAAATGTCGAAAAAGATGCTAAAAAAGAGTTGGCAAAACTCCTGAAACCTATTAGTTTTCTGTCTATGTGCATCGAAATGATTTAGCTGAAGAGAATAAATCACTCTAAGTTAAAAAAGATAAATACCTAACTTAAGAACATGAACTTCTAGATAAGACTCTGACTAAGGAATTTGTTATAATATCTGTTAGAGCATCGCTCGGTCAAACTCACAAGTTTTGGTATGTCAAGCTTGTTGGCAAATTTAGTTGATCAAAACTATATCTTGATTTATATTCTTTTAAAGTCAGTCACAGACTATAAATAGAGCATGGTAGTGGAGTATCAGAATTCATTAATCGGTTATGAGTATTAAAGTATGAAAAACAGCAGAGACATCAACAAGAGGTTCATTAACAATTACAATATCTTATTTTATACCATTATATCTACTGAGACAATGTCTTATGAATTTAATATCATGATGCATATTGCAAAATAGAAATTTCTAGTTCAGGATATTCAAGCAATGGAAGTTCTAAAGAACTTATCGCATAATGGTTTGAGAAAAATTCAACATATCGTAATTGTGTAAGAAGCTCATGGAGACATCGAGCTAATTATATATTCATGAACTTATTTGGTCAAGCATGAGCTTAAAGCTTATAAATAATATACTTAATGAATTAAATCTCTTAATAACTCGCGCATCTGAATGGATAAAGTCGGTTCGCCAACCTGTTGATTTTAAAATGTTCCTGGGAATTATTGAATCCTCAAGTATACAAATTAATTTTGTTTAGTACGTAAACTGGTTGATTTTAAGAGGTTCTTGGATACTTTTGATAACTTGAGTACACAAACTGATTTGGACAGTTCGTGAACTTATGGATCTGAAAAGTTCCTAAACTCCGAGATGACAATTTGTTCAAAAATTGTTTTGGACATTTCACAAACTAATTTAGTCTTTAAGAGTTATTGAAATCCGAGATGACAATTTGTTCACAAAATGTATTGGACAGTTCATGAAATGATTTAGTCTTTGAGAGTTATTGAGATGCATGATTGTTTGATGGTTCACAGACAACTTAACCGTTATTATTGGGCTAACAATTTAGTGCATGGAGCTTATATCGATAAATATAAGGGTGCACAATCTTCTTTTTATATGGCCCATATATTTTGTTATACGACCATTCAATAATTATCGATTATGAAATAATATTGATAGAAATTACAAAGTTATTTTCGTCGAAGACTTTGTAATTACACAAGTTTCATATATGTTTTAGATTGATCTTGTGAGGTAGAATTAATTAGACATATTTATAACCTTTTAAAGAGAGTAGGTTATCCTAATTGTTGAGGTTTTCTTGATATCTTCTTTATCCTTGAAGATCCCTCATAAGCAAACATATTGTATATCTTTCAAAAGGAAATTAATAGGCTATATGTTAGAGTCAGAATAGTTAAAAGTCTTCATGTATGCTTAAGTAACTCCTAGGGATGTAAAGGGACGTCATCTAGGGGAATCAAGTGTGTAGGATCACGAGCGGATACAAATGCATAAGGAGCACAACATAAGCCGGTTGCTCGGAGGGTCAAAGACCTTTGCTCGGTCAAACTCACATGCGTTGCTATCTCAAGCATGTTTGACAATGTTAGTGATCAAAACTATAAGTATTGATTTCTAGTCTACTTATAGATGTTTCGTACTAGGACATAGATTGTGTAGTTGATCCGTAGAATTCACGGCGTTCATCAACAAAAGGTATCTGGAGACTGAAACTCATCTTATCACTTGGAAAGTCTAATTCTACTCTATATCCTATATTGACACATAAGTCGTGTTACGATATAGTTTTCTATTATACACATTTGAGATTTTGAGCTGAGTTTAACTCGCTTACATATTTCTCGGAATATGTGTTGGCAAGCTTTTTCTTCGACCATGTTCATCTTATATTCTTGACGCAAGTCAAAAGATGATCATGTGAAATTCCGAGTAACATCTTACATGGTTTGTGTGATACAATCATTTGGTATAGACTTGGAATGTTTCGTTATGATTATTTCAATAACTTGAAAATTGCTTTGATGCTAATAGTGTGTGAAAACGGCTATTGTCATCCTCTAAGAAAGTTTTAATGATTGAAATAAGAGTTTAGAACACTTAACCATTATTGGATATTACATGTTGTGTACTCTTGCACATATGTAATCCATGTCCGGGAACCATATTATGCGTCCCTATTGGCTTGAGAAATCCGGAAACCTAAGTATGCGCACCCGTTCGCGTACTGGCCTAAGATTCATGTCAGAATATTTATGTTGGGATTGAAAGTACGCATACCCGTTTGTGTACTGGCGAAACCCAATCTTGGTCCGGGTATTTCAAGTATGCGTACACATTTGCATACTTGAAGGTTAATGTTCTAAAATCGGTTATGTACATGAACTTAAATATTTATATAATAAGGAATGCATTTTTTGAAAACCGTGGCTATAATGTTCATGAACTGATTGAGTGAATCAAACCGATTTTGCTTCAATTGTGTTCTTGTATACTTCTATGAGAATATAACAATTGAATATCTCTTTAACTAGTTTCATTTGAGTCATTTGAACTAGTTATGGTTAAGATGAACAAGGTTGATATGAGAGTGATCATATGGCTAACTTCGGTTAACTATTGTTGATCCAACATGGTGTACACGTTTAGGTACGATTACATAAACCTAAATGAGGGTAATTTCATTTGTGTTACAAGCTAAGTTCGATCTAACGGTTGAAAGATATTAGCTTGGTTGAATCGGAGTTTTCATCTAATGGTGAATATTGAATGCTTTGTTTCAAGGTAACCTAGATTGCAAACCTTGATTTGAAAACTATATAAAGGAGAACTCTAGCAAATGAGAAACCTAATCCCCAACTTATGTGTGTTACTAGTTGCATAAGCTAGAATCGATTTTCCTTTAACCTTAGGTTTCTTACGAGACCACAGTAGGTTAACAACTTAAAGACTTCATTCGGATTGTGAAGCCGGACCCAACTATTTTCTGTAGTTGCGTGATCCGATCTTGCTTTTTCTATCGTGATTGAGTGCAAAAGTAAGATTGGCTTGAGATTTATATCTCCGATAGGCAAGATAGAAAAGTAGTCACAAACACCTTCGTCTCATCGTTTGTGATTCCACAATATCTTGTTTAAGCTAATCGATTAAGATTATTGTGTGGTGATTGATAATACTAGGCTGTTCTTCGGGAATATAAGACCGGTATATCAATTGGTTCCTGTTCACCTTGATTTATCAAAAGATGAAACGAAACTCATATGTATTTCTGTGGAAGACAAATTTATATATTCCAATAGACTTTTCTGTGTGAGACAGATTTTTTTATCAAGTCTTCGACTTTGGGTTGTAGCAACTCTTGGTTATGGGTGAGATCAGCTAAGGGAATCAAGTGTGTATTATTCTGCTAGGATCATAGACGTAAGGAACGCAACGGTACCTTGAATCGGTGTGAGATTGATTAGGGTTAAACTATAGTCCAAATCCAGAAGTTCATTGGTAGTAGGCTAGTGTCTCATGGGAGGCTTAATAAGGCCGTGGTGTTCAAAGTCGACTACGTCTCTGGGGTTTCTGCATTTGCGGTTTTCCTCGTTAACAAAAATCTGGTGTATGTGTTATTTATTTTCCGTATTTTATTTTGTTATATAATTGAAATATCACAGGTTGTGCGTTGTATCGATCAATTAGGAAATCCAACCTTTGGTTGTTGATTGAAATTGATTGATCATTGAATATTGGTCTTTAGTATCGTTCAAGTTACTTCTCTTATATTCAATCGGGCTCGCAAATTTCTATTTGTTGATTGGAGATTGAATTGAGAAATAGAGATATAAACTCTTGTATATATACTTTTCTCTAGATTGAGTCTGACTGTCTAGTTGATTCTCTAGAAAGTATAATGGAGTAAGTCCTATCAGATTTACAAACAAATTGTTGGGTGTGGTTGTTTGTATCCCACATTTTCAATTGGTATCGGAGCGAGCAAACACATTAAAGACCTTATAAGAATGTGTTTATAGCGATCGATATGAGCAATAAGTCTTATCTCTATAAACGTACCACCAGTTTTCGATGGCTCAAATTACTTATGGTGGAAAATTTCTATGCGTACCATTATTCAAGCATTTGATTTTCAATCATGGGTTTATGTAGTTAATGTCTATGATGGTCCCGTTGTTGCAGTAGGAGATGCGACCGTTCGTAGTTACGGGAAATCCTACACTACACCCCTCACAAGAATCCACACAACTAAGCCATTGAAGATGAACAACTATGATTTTTATTGATTAATTCCTTGAATGTTTACAAGATAAAATGGAAAAGAGCTAAAGAAAATACAATCACTACAAACTTTCTCTCTCTTAATGACTTTCCTAACACTCGGAAAAAGATCTCTCTTGGCAGATCTGCTCGACTCCTTATATAGGGTAGTACACAATGGATGACAGCTAAGTTGTCCTTTATTTTCGGGAATGACTTGCGAAATATCGCAAGTGTACAAATATATAATCTCGCAACTCTTCTAAATTTCGCTAGGTCTTCACATATTTCTCGTGTTTTAGCTGTCGTCATTTATTGCGTCATTTATATTACTCGTTTGCGACACTTTCGCAATCTTTGTCGTTTATTGATCTCGCGAAGTATTGATGTCGCGATATTCGATCCTACATCTTGCCTCTTCTCATGTCTTCTCTGCGAAGAAGAGAATGTCATGAGAATTAGTATTTTTAAAATGCATAACTGTTCATATTTATACATTATGATCCCGTACTTTTACACGAAATTTATTACACATGTTTCTTCTTCCACTCTTTTCTTGACACGTCTCTTTCAACCGTTTTTTCTTGACCAATCCGTCCCCTCTCGCATTAAATGCATTTATCTTCTCGAGAATTCTCCTCTATATATAGTTTTCTCACCCTCCTCCTCTTCTTTTTTACTTTCTCTCTTGCAAATCTTCTTCGATTCTTCTCCTCAGCAATTTACGTTCTGCTTTGTAAATCTTCCTTTTCTTCTTTCTCTTGATCTTTAATTTTCTAATCATTCCCATATTACGAGAATGGCTCCATCCTCGTAAATATGAAACTCTTTTTGGGTGAGACTCAAAAGAATTTACAAGAGAAGGGTTTCACCTTGTCCACTATTCCCAATCAAGAATCTTCATCTATTCTTTCTGAAAATTGTTTATTGATCATCATTGTGATGATCGGAAAATCATAATCTCGCTTGGTCAACTCCTCACATGTCTTCCCATTCCTCTCTACAATCCCGAACTGCCCTTGTTCTATGAAATTCTTGCTCATGAGAAATTCTCGCGAGCTATTTATCAATTAAGTGGAGATTGCATCCGTCTAATGCTTGAGTTCGCCAATCGTGGCGCCGGTAAGGGGTTCTCTCGTATCCCGATAACGTCAAAGATCCTAAATTATCCAACTTAGAGATAATTGCTGAAAAATATTCGATAGAAAACTTTTTTTGAAAATTATGAAGTGATAAATATGAAGAATGATAAATCTCATTTGGGGTGCTCGATTGAAAAGAAAGAGAATATTCCTAGCGACAAGATACTCATGCTAGATATTGATTGGCACTCTGGAAAGAACAATGTTCCTCGCTACTCTAAAGACGACAAGTGGTGTGTCTTCCCGCTATTTTTGAATGGACCTTACATTTCAGGTTCCAATATACTCCCTGCTAATCTCTAAAATTATCATCCTTGGGTATTTAATTGGCCCGAGAAAGCAAAAGAGGTATACTTCCTAACTTTTACTTATTTTACGATCTTCATTTCCTCTTATATCTAATCTTGCAAATTTTTCAGATTACCAAATTAAGAAGGAGTTACGAAAAGAAATCCAAAGGCGAGTACTCTGGCGATACTTCGTTCAATCACGGATGAAGTAAGAAATATTTTTCTTTATTATTTTTAACAATATTGTTGCCTCTGTTTCTTATCTTCATTCGTAATGCGAAGGTTGGCGTTGAAGAAAATGATATTTTGAAGTAGAAGGCTAAAGGCAAGAATAAGATTACTCTTCGCAAGGATAAATCTTACTTGCTCCATCTTCTAAAAACGGAAAATCCATTCCTCTTCTCACTCTAATTCCCAAACCGTGAGAACTCGATGAAGATAATGATGAGGTTGACACTTCTTTTGCGAAGGAGAATCATTCGGTCGAATCTGCTGTGGCGCAACTGTCTAGTGTTTTCTCGATTCTATGCAAGGAATGGGAGATGATCGTTTTACGCCATTTGTGCGAAGCTCTCGCAAATATCTGCGATGCCCCTTTGCTAGCGGATAATGATTCTTTTCATGGAGTTTCCGGACAATGACTCCCGATTTTCTTAAATGCACTTAGTGCCTTGGTATGTTCATATTTCTTTATTTAAGCGTGATTTCAATTATAAACCTTATCTTAACAATTTCTTTATTTTCCTTTATAGTGGGGAGAGCTTCCTTTGTTGTTGCCTCGGATCTCGAGAAAAGGCGCAACAATCTTGAAAAAAAACCTTCAACTTAAGGAGAAGAACAAATAATTGGAAGTTGAAGGTTTTTCTCTTCGCAAGAGAGATAAAGAACTTGGGAATGAAACTGCTGTTCTTCGTGAAAAAATCAAACAATTGGAAGTTGAATCTTCTTCTCAGAAGGATAAAATATCTAGCCTTCAAAATGCTAATCAACAACTTTATGGTATAAAATTCTTCTCCTTTTTCTTATTCTTATTTTGTCATTTACTTTTCTTTATCGACTTATCATTTTCGGAGACATTTATAACCTTTCTGATGAAGCTATTTTTCTTCACACATTTCCCGAGCCTATGGATAACGATGCTCTTCTTGCCCATCTCAATAATTCTCTAAATAGCTTTTCAAATGACAGAATCAAACATCTTTCTTTGAACGAACTTCAATCCAGTTCCCGTCTTAGAAGCAGATCATAGATCTAGCTTAAGTTTAGCCAACCAAATGAAACATCTTCATCTTAGTTCCCAAGAAAAAATTAGTATTTTAAGGAAGAAAGTTAGCGATCTTATAGATGATAAAGATCGCATTGCTAATCAAGGCGCTCAAGCATTAGCGAAATTTCAAAAAGCTCTTCTTGAAGTTCAAATTGAGCGTGATGAATCTATTCGTCAAAATCTTGTTCTTAGCGAAAGAGAGAATCAAATTCGTTCTCTTCTTCTTATAAATAATGACGATGAATTCGCTTGGGCTGCGAAAGTTCTAGATAATGCGAGAAATAACTTAGGTGTTAACGTTAGCCTTCATCTTTGATCAAACTTTGCCTTGGTTAAAGACATGATTTAAAGAGAGAAGGTTGTTAATGGTTCTTCTTTATTTTATCGCTTCTTTTTTGTGAAATTGCTATTAAGTTATTAATCCATTATCATACGTTCGCGAGAAGGCGAGAAGAGGTATCAAACAAGAATTGAAGAACTTGAATCGAAAAAAGCAACTTGCAAAGGACCTCTCTCTTCATGACGACAAGTATTCCAAGTTGAAGAAGCAACTACAAACTACTGTAGCGAATTTCAATAATGATGCTGTTCGTTTTCGCAATCAAACTATTAAGACAGTTTGCGATGACCACGGTATTCCTCTTTCTTCATATCCTTGTCTTCTTGATGAGGTTCCTGAAAATATACCTTCCTTGGATGTTTCGATAGTGATGCTAGCGAAGAAGAGGAGTCCGATAAAGAGTCGATGAAAAAGAAGAATGAACGAGAGATAGCTCCATTTTCCTTTTTCTCTTCTTGTGATATTTGTACATTTATCCTTCTAGCCTTCCATTTTTGTAATCTCTTCTTTATAAATCTATCATATGAAAATAAATAACAAGTTTTTACTCTAATCATTCCCATACTTGCCTCTGTTATTTATTTTCACATGAGAGATTAAATCGATAATCTTTAAGTAATAATACTTCTTAGTTTCGCATATCTTGCTAACTCTTCACAAATAAATGAAGAAATATATCCATTTTCGCTTTATTTGCTTACTCAATTTCTTGTGTGGTCTTATCTTCATTTATGTTGAAATAAATGAAGACAATATCGCGGGAGTCTTTATTTTCATGTAATGACCCATTGATCTTGCCTTATCATTGCTCTTGTGTGGTCTTATTTTGCCTTCCTAGTTAAAGGTCTTATTTTGCCACCTCATTGCGACAAAATCGTCGGGACGTCTTTACATTTTCATGTAATGACCCATTGATCTTGTCTTATCATTTCTTTAGTATTGTTGCCTCTGCAAGATGTTTTTGTTGCGACAATATGACAGGCCTAAAATTCTCTCGAACTTAAAGCCCCATGACATTGCCGTCTTGCGTGAAATCGCGGGACGTCTTTACACTTTCATGTAAAGACCCATTGATCTCGTCTTAACCTCGCGTTAGTATTATTGCCTCTTCGGGATCATCGCACAAATATGACAAGCCTAAATTTTCTTGCGAAAATAGAGCCTCATGACATTTGCGTCTTAAGACACTTATCGGCTCCCTAATGGAGGGTGCCGCCCTTATCATCTCCCTGGTTGCCCCTTCAAGGAGGCGTACATCGGCCATACAAGACTAGCTCCTCCCATCCGGTCTTAACAACAACCGGTTGTTTTTGCAGACCTCTTATCCCTTATACCTATAGGGCTTATGGTTACGAGACTGCACCTAAGTGGAGTTTTCTTCGGGCCGAGTGCGGCATGTGCCAAGACTTGCCAAGAATGGCCGAGACACTTCAAATGCCCCAGGCACTCTTGGCTCAACCGTGTACCTCGGCGCCTTGGTCATGGTCATACACCGACTCCTTGGAAGAGACCCTCGGTCGTCCAACCGAGGGTATAACCTTATATAGTTGGAAATCCAAGGTATCTCTCCTCCGGATGGGCTTTATTGACCCCAAATTTTCATGACTCGGGTTCCGGGCGGTGTAACCTTTTCCACGAGCCATGTCAAGAGATACCCCCTTATATGACGCACTTTAGGTCTTACATTTGCCTCTTGCGAAATATCATTCGCGAACTAGGGTGTACGCCATAAAGGTTCGTCCCATTCACTCATTCTTTCATTTCATTGATTTTTCAATCATTCATTGATTTTTGATTATTTCTTCTCATTATCTTTGCGAAATTATCGCATAGTCTTGCTTCGTTTTTGTGATCTCGCTCTAATTATTTAACCATATTTTCATATATTCTATCTCGCGAGACTTTCGCGTACTCCTTCTTCAATCGTCATATTCTTTGTACTTTTGACATGTCTTTTTTCTTCAAAACAAATTTTTTTTTTTTTTTTTTTTTAATCTAAAGTCAATTATTCATTTCTTACACTTCTTACTTACATTTGCTCTCTGCTTCTTTATTTAAATTTCCTGATATTTCCTTCCCTTTTGCGAAACCATCGCAATTTCCAATTGTCTTCAGACATTGGTTTCGCAATGTATATTCAGCTCTCACTTCTATTGCGTCCACCATCAGTCTGTCCCTTCTTTGTGCTTCTTTAATGTTACATTTCAGTTCTTCTTTTGAGCAGCCCTTTCCTCGCAAGATTCCACATCAACTTCATAGCACTTTTGTCCCTCGGCCCAATCTCATTTTATAACTCCAACACCAGTGGGATGAGGAAATTTGATCTGCTTGGTGGTAAGTCGATGCTACACCCAAGATCTCATGTAACCAAGGTCGCCCAATTAATGCATTATAGGGGATTCCACATCGACTATGCAAAACAAGATTTCATTGATAATCCTTTCGATGGTATTCGCATACGAGTTTCTCCTTTAGGTTTATTAGCGGTACCATTAAAACCATAAATCTTATAGGTTGAAGGTATCAAATCTTCGTCTTTCCCTCCCATAGTCTTGTAAGTGTGGTAAAAAGGATGTTTACAAAGCTTCCGGTATCAATTAAGATTCTATTTATTGCCCATGAATTTTCTTCCCATCATCTTCATCATCAACGGTTTTGGGTTAATCTCCAATCTTACCACTAATGGTATCATGCATCTAGCCACCCCTCAGGTACCTCTTCTGCGGTAAAAGAAATAATCTGCGTTTGCCATTCTTTTAGTGGCGATGTCTCCGCGATGTTCATTACTTCTCTATTGTCGGCATCTCTTGCGAAAACCCTACGAGAACACTATCATGAAAATCTTCAATTGTCTGTGCGAATGTACGATAGAGTTGCGAGAACAAGTTTTTGGCCTTCGCTCCAACTTCTACTACAAACGTTTCTTTCCCTTTTGTTGTATTTACTCTGAAATTTCTAGAGGTGTTGGTAATGGTTGAGTCTTCTCTTCACATTTTAAGAAATGATTTAGCTTCCCTTGGTCTATCATTACGAGGATGATTCTTTTTATATTCCTACAATCATTCGTTAGGTGTCCATGAAAATGGTGATAGGAACAAAATTCATGACTTGTCACTGGAGGCGGTTCATTCCCATGTTCCATGGTGCGGTATGTTTTCCATCAGGATTATAGCTTCCCATATTTTCTCTATACTAGCGTTCAGTGGAGGCATCTTGATTTCTTCCCATACTACCCTATGACCTCGCTGCCCTCTATGATAATTATGCCTCTGACCTCCATAGGTTTCTTGCGGTTGATCAAGTCTTTGAATTTTATTATTTCCGCCACGGTTGTAGAAATTTCTTTCTCTTTCAAATTCTTCTGATCGCGACTTCCCATGGCTACCAACTTTTGCTGACCATCATCCAGTATCATCATTCCTTGCTGACCTTGCGAGGTACTCGCTACAGTGTTTATTAATTTGGGTAACAAACTTGCATTCGCAGCTCCTGAACTTGTATTCGCGACGTGGTATGATTCCATCTCATTTTGCTTTTCTTCTAGAGCAATATACTCCTCTGAAGCTCTACATGACTCGGTCATTGTGATTGTATTCTTGACTCTAAAAATTTGAATATATAACAGATTTGTGCGAACATAGCATTAATGAATGATAAGATGAGATATCTCTCCTCCACACGACCCGAGCCATTTCGCTACACATTGTCTTCCATCTCACGGTTAGATGCTTCAAACTTTCACCAACCCTTTGTTTTAACCCAAATACATCTTCAATACCGGAGTCGCGAGGAATTATTACTTATATATGCCCCTAAAAATATAGCACTGCAAGTGATTGAAAGATGTTATTGTATTCTTCGGTAGTCCTTCAAACCATTTCAAAGCTTCTCTGTCAAACTTGATGCAAAATATTTGCACAATATAGCATCATGATTCTCCCATTGTAACATACATCTCATATAAGCTTTGATATGTTGTATCGCACAAGTTGTTCCATCGAAAATCTTTGGTTAATGTAGGTAAGTTGCACTTCGGTGGTATTCCTCCTAATTGTATCTCTTGTGTGAACGGAGTTTTAGCGACTTCTTCTATGGCTTCATCCAGCATGTCTCTTTCCTCCTCCCCTTTTCTTTGTTCATCATTCCTCTCATTTTTGCGCAATTCTCTCAAAATTTGTTCATTTACATCAAATTTGAATCCATTGGTCTTTTTAGTTCCCTTCTCTTCTCTGCGTTCATGTCTACTTTGACTTTCTTGTTCATCATTCTCTTCTCGTCTTTCTCTGCGATCTTCTCCTTCATTTCTTTCACGAATTCGCACACCGTTATATCTATCAATTTCTCTTCTTTGTTGCCTATCGGTTCTCCTTTGTACTCTTTCATATTCTTCATTGATATTACCATTGTTGCGATTTTGTTCTCGCCTTCTTTCTCGATTATCATGATTATTACGCCGAATTGCCTCTTCTAACTCCTGTTCTTCCATTTACTGCTCTCAATCTTTCTCTCTCGCAGGCTAGACGTGCTTGTTCAACATAGTGTCTTTCAATTTCATCTTCAATCTCTTTTTGCTTCCTCTGTGCTTCTCTCCCATGCAATATCCTTCTTCCTTCTTCTTGATTTTCTTCATCAACTGGATTATTCTACCCCTGACGCTGCCTATTTCCTTGATTTCCATCATTCTTCCTATTTTGAAGAGTCTCGGGACGTGGGATATAACGATCTTCCATCATTTCTCTTCTCTCGCAATGTTCTATGCCTGGATTTTGCGCTTCTTCTTGGTTTTCTTCATCAGCATTTTACGTAGGTAAAATTCTCCTTCTTTCCTCTCTAACGATCTTGAGCTTGAACTTGTAGTGCTTCTCGACCTTCTGTTTTGCAATCTCATGTTTTCCATCCTCAAATTCATGATTTTGTCTTGTCAAATTTGCACGTTCCTTTGCCTCTAATCGTCTTTCTTCATGTATTGTTTGTCTCAACGCCTCTAATGATGCAATCTCTTCATTTCCATGAATTATTTCTCCAATCCCTTCTCGGTCTCTCTCCTCTTGTCCATTGTTTACCAATTGTTGTTCTTCTCCCCTTTCGTCCACAGAGTCTGATCTCCAAGTATGCACGCTTACTCTATCATAATCCACGATTCTATTTTGCTCTTTGGTTGAATTGGTGATTGAATTTGATTTTCTTCATTATTCCTTATGTTCATTCTTGAGGATTCTCCCATTTCATTTCTCCCTTCTCCGGCAAGTCTCCTACTCCTTCTAACGATTGTTGGTTGCTCGGATGCATTTCTTCTTCTAGCCATTTCTTAATTTTGGTAAATTGTTGAAAATTATATGAAATTCCTTCCTACTACTCCAAATTCTTTCAAATCACGATGTCAATCCTTACTCTTCTCCCTGTTTCTAGCGCCAATATGTAGTTGCGGAAATCCTACACTACACCCCTCACCAGAATCCACACAACTAAGCCATTGAAGATGAACAACTATGATTTTTATTGATTAATTCCTTGAATGTTTACAAGATAAAATGGAAAAGAGCTAAAGAAATTACAATCACTACAAACTTTCTCTCTCTTAATGACTTTTTCCTAACACTCGGAAAAAGATCTCTCTTCAACGGTCCTGCTCGACTCCTTATATAGGGTATTACACAATGGATGACAGTAAGTTTGTCCTTTATTTTCGGGAATGACTTGCGAAATATCGCAAGTGTACAAATATATAATCTCGCAACTCTTCTAAATCTCGCTTAGGTCTTCACATCTTTCTCGTGTTTTATTTGTCGTCATTCATTGCGGCATTTATATTACTCATTTGCGACACTTTCGCAATGCTGTCATTTATTGATCTCGCGAAGTATTGATGTCGCGATATTACGATCCGATCAATTGATCTTGCTTGTCGTGATAAACATGAGTCATCTCTACAAAGCAAAATCTCTTCTCTGTTTTTGCTTTTTTGTGGAAGTGCAAGTAATGTTATTAGAGAAAGTCTTTGAAAATTCAAGAGAAACAACAAAAGAATTTCCAAAACTTCAAAATGACATGCAAAGGATGAATCGACTCTAGAGAAGCGATGCAGCGCGCCTTTGGCATAAGAAGAAGTCTAAAAGAATCAGTCGGTCGACGAGGTAAGTTTATTCATCCAACAAACCTTGAGATGTCACCTTGTGACACAAGAAGTGAACATTTTGTTCACTCCATTACTATCTAATTTATAGTAATGAACTGTATCCTTATTTTTGAATTGAAAAATAAGGATTACTTCAAGGTTGCTCAAGTCGTGTAATTGTTTGTTGATTCCTTTTATTCTATTTTGAGCAAGTAAATATTTTGTTGTTGAGATAGACAATGGATCATGAACGGTGGAGACTTTTTCAAGTTTCTTCATGGTTTTGCTATCCTAGAGTCTATTTACGTTCATTTGTGAACAATATTATCCCTTACCTTTTCTCGCTCTAAAAAAATACAGTCTCATGGCTCCTATAACAAGAGGTACCACAAAAATAGATGATGTTGAAGCTGTCAATGTGTATCTATGTGAGGGGATTCTGTCCTCAAGGAAAAGAAAGGTCAAGGATACGATTGATAATCCAGGTTCTTCCTCCAACTGCCTATTGTCTGTTTGTCATTCTGATAATAACTTTAGGGCTATGGTGAAGGATTTCATCGGAAAAAGAAATGATTTAAAATCTCGAATCATTTCATCTTTAGAAGATATTTCTCAGTATGAACAAATGTTGTCTCTAACAAAAAACACTCTGCGTGAACTAAAAAGATAACTTAGTGAGCTAACTGATACTTCTGAAGATTTGTAGGAATTGAATGATCCCATTATCAATGGTTTTTTCAATAATGAGAAGGAATTCTCTGTAGATGCCCTGAGAAAGCTCTACAATGTCTAGGAAACTTCTTATGAGAATTTTATTCTTGTGTTTTTTAAGAAGGATAACTAGGGTTTGGAATAGCCATTATTGTGATTACACATAGCTATGTCCAACGTTTTCATCTTCAATGTTTTTATATTTATTTATTTAAATTCTAAGTTATTTGGAAGTTGATTTTTGCAGTATTAATCTTTATGGTTTCATACATTGTAAATTGGTTATGGGATATGTTGCTTACATCCGTGAACCTTGACTGTCCCATACTTGTTCAAAAGTTATCTCTGTTATGTCGGTATGAAAGTATTGATAAAATATAAAATGAACTTTTGACAAACAAAAGTTAAGCCTATTATGTCTTTATTGATAAAAGATACGATGAACTTTTGTTTACAAAGATTAAGTCTATTATACATCATTGTGCAAATAGTGATGAAAAATAGAATGAATCTTTGTTTATTCCATGATATTGGTCTTTCCCCGATCCACATCTTTGTGCATATCTTTGTGTTGCTCCGTAAGTTCTCTTATGTCGGCATGGCCAATTGAATTGATCATTTTTGTGGCTAATTCAATTTGTGATTTTTTGCATACAAATTCATGTTCTCATATGATTATGTCCAAAGAAATCCTTCTTTTCTCGTAAAAAAGTAAGATCGCTCTTGTTCTTTTCGGGAATGACATTTTATGTGGGAGAATTCTTTTTGAACTTGTGCTTAATTGCCAAATCTTTGTGGGGAGTGCTACTGTGGAATATTGTAGGAGTTATCTTGTATCTTGATAAAATCCTTGATGAATGCATTTAGCTTCTACTATATGATTGCATATAAATAAGTTGGTATGTTATTCTCTTTTGGTCATGAAGTATCTCTATGAAAATTTCATGAGGATCCCACTAGTTTTCGTACCTTTGCCAATTTATATTGACAAAAAGGGGAGAATTAATGTGTAGTTTCATACTACAAATGCATATGGTTTCGATCATTATGTAAGGGGAGTGGTTTTCATGTCGATACGAAGTATTGACTAAGGGGGGAGTGATACATATCACCATAGTATTGTTGTCAAAGTTGTGATACAATTGAACTTTAATGATGTGTAATGATACTATGGCATTTGTATATCAATGATTGAGAGCATTTATTTTCTTATTGTTATCGCTCACGGATCTTCGACCTTTATGATCTTTGAGTTGAACACGTTTAGAATCATGGAGTACTTGGAAGTGACGAAGATTTCGAGTCGTGTTGAAGATGCTAAGGAGATCAAGCATTTGGATGAGAATCTACAAAGTTTTATATTTTTGTAATCCATGTGTATTGCTAGTTTTGTCACTAAAAGTGACAAAGGGGTAGATTGTTAGAGCACCGCTTGCTTAACTCAGCATGCTTGCTATCTCAAGCATGTTTGTCAATGTTAGAGATCAAAACTATAAGTCTTGATTTCTAGTCTACTTATAGATGTCTCGGACTAGGACATAGATTGTATAGTTGAGCCTTAGACTTCATGACGTTCATCTTTGAAGACGAAGAACTACTAAGGAGAGCTTGTGGAACTTCCTCAACAAAAGGTATGTGGAGACTGAAACTCATCTATCACTTGGAAAGTCTATTTCTAATCTATCTCCTATATTGTGACATAATTCGTGTTACGATATAGTTTTCTATTATACACATTTTAGATTTAGAGCTGAGTTTAACTCGCTTACATATTTCTCGGAATATGTGTTGCCAAGCTTTCGCTTCGACCAAGTTCATCTTATATTCTTGATGCAAGTCAAAAGATGATCACGTGAAAATTTCCGAGTAACATCTTACATGGTTTGTGTGATACAATCATTTGGTGTAGACTTGGAATGTTTCGTTATGATTATTCCAATAACTTGAAAATTTCTTTATTGCTAATAGTGTGTGAAAACGGCTATTGTCATCCTCTAAGAAAGTTTCAATGATTGAAATAAGAGTTTAGAACACTTAACCATTATTGGATATGACATGTTGTGTACTCTTGCACATATGTAATCCATGCCCTGAACCATAGTATGCGTACATGTTGGCTTGAGAAATCAGGGAACCTAAGTATGCGCACGTTCACGTCTTTGGCGTAAGTTCATGTCCGAATATTTATGTTGGGATTGGCACGCGTGCCCTTTTTGTGTCTTTTATGAAACCCAATCTTGGTCCTGATATTTCAAGTATGCGTACACGTTTGCATACTTGAAGGTTAAAGTTCTAAAATCGGTTATGTACATGAACTTAAAAATTTATATAATAAGGAATGAAATTTTTGCAAACTGTGACTATAATGTGCATGAATTGATTCGATTGAATCAAACCGATTTTGCTTCAATTGTGTTCTTGTATACTTCTATGAGAACATAGCAATTGAACAACTCTTTAACTAGTTTCATTTGAGTCATTTGAACTAGTTATGATTAAGATGAACAAGGTTGATATGAGGTGATCATATGGATAACTTCGGTTAACTATTGTTGAGCCAACATGGTGTACATGTTTAGGTACGGTTACATAAACCTAAATGAGGTACATTTCATTTTGTGTGTAACAAGCTAAGTTCGATCTAACGGTTGAAAGATATTAGCTTGGTTGAATAAGGTTTTTCATCTAACGATGAATATTGAATGCTTTGTTACCAAGGTAACTTAGATTCCAAACCCTGATTTGAAAACTATATAGAGGAGAACTCTGGTTGCATAATCTAGAGTCGATTCTCCCTTAACCTTAGGTTTCTTCTACGACCTAGTAGGTTAACGACTTAAAGACTTCATTGGGATTGTGAAGCCAGACCCAACTATTTTCTCCGTAGTTGCATGATCTGATCTTGTTGTTTCTATCATGATTGAGTGCAATCGTAAGATTGTCTTTAGATTTATATCTCCGATAGGCAAGATAGAAAAATAGTCACAAACACCTTCTTCTTATCATTTGTGATTCCACAATATCTTGTTTCGCTAATCGATTAAGATTATTATGAGGTGATTGATAATACTAGGCTGTTCTTTAGGAATATAAGACTGGTTTATCAATTGGTTCATGTTCACCTTGATTTATCAAAAGACGGAACAAAACTCATAGGTATTTTTGTGGGAGACAGATTTATCTATTCCAATAGACTTTTCTGTGTGAGACAGATTTGTTTATCAAGTCTTCGACTTTGGGTCGTAGTAACTCTTGGTTATGGGTGAGATCAGCTAAGGGAATCAAGTGCGTAGTATCCTGCGTCGAGGATCAGAGGCGTAAGAACGAATCAGTACCTTGAATCGGTGTGAGATTGATTAGGGGCTCAACTACAGTCCAGTCCGAAGTTCATTGGTAGTAGGCTAGTGTCTGTAGCGGCTTAATACAATGTGGTGTTCAAAGCTGGACTAGGTTATAGAGCATAGATCGGTTGAACCCACCAAGCGTTGGTATGTCAAGTTTGGTTGTCATATTTTAGTGAACCAAAACTCATTTTAAGAATCGCTTGATTATGTAGTAGAGTCAACTTCGTATAGGTCATCTTGAAAGTATTAGGAAATGAGACATTACAAGTATTGCGAAGACTTGAAGAAGTGAAGAAGTAAGAAGCTACAACGACAACATCATCCTTCCACTTGAGGTTAGTGATACTTGAATTGAACTGTTTCATTCCCTAACATATCTTTCAAGTCGTGCATATTGAAAACAAAACTGCGAAGCATGAACACTCAAGATAGACATAGTATTAATTAATACAATACGAAGTTTATTACTTAACCATTAAACTTTGTAGATAAGACATCGACATAATTGTTTAAATGCTATTGTGATTATGTATGGGTATGAGGTGAGGATTTCATCCTAGGAAACAATGTTTATACATGTGTTTTAAGGAAGTAAGTTCATAAACTTGTTTATGAATCGAAAAAGAAATCATGCAGCGTTATTGGTATTATTATTCATTGCATATCTTGTGAACAACCAATATGTGTGATTTAGTATAACCGCTCATGACTTGTTTTTGTTCTTGGTAAAACTATTCACAAAGGCCTGACTTATGTATTGGTATGACTTTTATTAGTGAAACCGATCTTAAGTAATCACCTGAGATGGTATGACCGAGTTTGTGATTTGTGTATGACCAACTATGGGTAAAGGGGAAGCGATCCTATGAAGAGGTGCACCACATTGCAAAGGGGAATCGATCCTTGTATGAGGTGCAACAAGTTTTTAGCAGAAAGGGGAGCCGATCCTATGAACATGTGCAACACATTTTTAGGCAAAGGGGAACCGATCCTAAGGATATGTGCAACTCATATAAGTTAGATACCATATATATGTGGGGAACCGATCCTAGTACTTAGTCAACCGAATTTTGGAAAGCTAGCGTGACTATGCACAATACTCACATGGAGGTAGAACAAGAACTTATTTTGGTAGAACCATTAAATCCATGATTTGTGATTGAGTGTTTCTTGATCAATCGCATAGTTCTTGAAAGTCAGATGAACCAATTCTAAACTTGTTTGGAAATGTGGAAAATCAGTTTCAAGGTTGTAAGTATGAAATAGGACTTACAAAGTAAGGATGCGGCATACATTGAACACGTGCAGTAATGTTTATCTTTTATTGTTCAAAGTTATTCCTTAATAGCTACAGGAAGGAAATCCCAGGATCGAAACATAAATAAGTTAAGAATCTTTTATTTAAGGTTTTTAATTTTATTTTAGGAAAACGAGAATTAATAATGTGCATTTACTAGTTGAGATTTTCCAAAGATTTTCGGTCAATAATTTGGACAAAGCATTTCCAGGAATTATGGAAAAATAATTTGGAATATATTGAATATCTTTGAGAATATTTTCGGTTTTGAAAATTCCTTGGTGTCCAAACTTCCTTGTCTATAAATACTTGAAGTTTGCATTCCTAGCAAACTAATCCTTCGTGACAACAAACTTCCTCGGTTGTGTTATTCTTTGGTGGAGCGCCTACGGAGAGAAGAGTAACCACTAATTAGGCGAAATCTCTTACGTCCTTTCGGTTTAAAGTCTTCTTTGGGATTGAGAAGCTCTATTAAATGCCGTTGGTGGGAAACTAGATAATTGCGGTTTTATCTTGTGTTTTCGATTGATTTGATTGACTAACGGTGGTTGAACTTTGATTGCACCTAGTTTGTTTATGCTTGATAATCTTCTCTTCTAATATAAGATTTACTCAAACTAGATCGAAGTTTGTGAGATCTTTGATCAATTGTTAGTTCTAAAGACGATCTTGATAATCCATTGTTAATGACTCCGTTCTGTGCGTGATTGATTAAAAGAGATTCAAGTTGGTTTGTGCAGGTGTTTATTGAAGATCTAAGAAGATTTGAAGACAAAGAAGATATTGAAGATTTCTGATTTGGGGTTTATAATCTTTGGTGTGCACAATACTTGTTTCGGTATAAGAGGATCCAACAATAATCGGTTTATCCTTGTGGTAGATTGGATTGATTAGTTGCGTAGATCGGCATCAATACAATTCTTTGTGATTAAAAGTAGTGATTGCAAAATCTTAACAATTACCTTTTGTAGTTGAACATAAAATAGATCTACGAACCCACGAAGGAGTTTATTGAGTTAAAGAAGAGCCTTTGTCGAACTCATCACTTGGTTGAAGAGTTGATACAAACAGATTTGTTATTCCTTTACTGTTTAGAATACGAACCAAAGGAATTGTTCCAAGTACGTGACTTATTCATAAGTTGGAGGCGTGGGAATACAAAAAGAACTAGGTGAACTATAGGTTTAGTTGCTTGGTCTCAACTATACGAAGTTGGTTTAATTTTGTGTAGCGTCTTAATCCTGAGAGTATTCAATTCTCGGACAAGGTCCCGGGGTTTTTCTGCATTTGCGGTTTCCTCGTTAACAAAATCTTGCTGTGTCATTTACTTTTATTTTCCGCATTATAATTATTTTATTATAATTAAAGTAAATTACACAAACGTTAATTCCTATTTACTTGATAAGCAATCCTATTGTGTTTGGTTAAGTCCGAACCTTTTTATCAAGTAAACATACTTCGTTGTTGTATTGTCTCGATCTCGTCTCCATAGACGATCACACAAAGTGTGAACCAATGAGTTGCATTGTCTCGACTCAGTCCATAGACAATCACTTTCGGAGAAATGACTTACAGGTAGGAAAAGTTTTAGCTTGAGGTATATTTGGGTACCCTCGCCTTTTCAATTGGTATCAGAGCAGGAAAACACAAAAAGATCCAATAATGTGTGTTTGGTGCGATCCAACCTATAAGAAATTGAATCTATGTCTGATTGCATATAGCTCTTTGTCATAGGTTGGATAGTTTAGAACATCCCCAGAGAATAATTCAGAATGATAACATACGGGTTTACCTTCTTGTAGCAGAACATCCCCCATTGCATAGCCCGATGCATCGGTTTCCACCTCAAATGGCATGCGCATGTCAGGGAGTGTGAGAACTGGTGCTTCACATACCGTCTCTTTCAACTTCTTGAATGCTTCTTTCTCTTGCAATCCCCATGTGATAGCCCGATCCTTGGATAGTAGTCGTAATAACGGTGCCGCTATACCAGAGTAATTCTTGATGAATTTTCTCAAATATTGCGTTGCTCCGATAAAACTACGCAACTCTGTTTGTGTTGTTGGTGGAAACCAATCCTTTATCGTGCAGACACCTTGCTTGGGTCAATTCAGATCTCTCCATTGCCCACAAAGTGTCCTAGATAGTCTGCGATTTCTTACTAAACTCACACTTCTTCATATTCAACCTCAACGTGATGACCGGAGAGTTGTAAAACTTTTTTCAGATGTAAGAGATGTTCTTCCCATGTTTGACTGTAAATCAATATGTCGTCTAGGAATACCATTGCGAACTTATCTAACACCGGTCTTAGAGCTTCATTCATTAGTCGCATGAAAGTTGCTGGAGCGTTTGTTAACCCAAAAGGCATAACTAACCACTTAAAAGCCCTTGTTTAGTCTTAAACGCAGTCTTCCAAATATCTTCTTCTCTCATGCGAACTTGATGATATCAGTTTTCAAATCTATCTTCTTTGTAGTATTTAGCATGTTTTAGTTGATCGAACAAATCATCGATTCGGGTCAGAGGGTATATGTTCTTAATGGTGATTTTATTGAGTACCCGATAATCAATGCACATGCGCCAATCATCATCCTTCTTTGGTACTAGAATAATTGGGGACCCCGCTGGTATAACAACATCCGGTTGAAGCTGAATTTCATGTTCCACTTGCCTTCTCGGTGGTAACTTCTTAGGTTCTTGCATGATGTCTCCAAAACTATCTAGTAACTGACATGTAGTTCCTTCTTTTCCGCTTCACCGCACTGCCAATCATCCATTCCTAGATTCGCATATTTTGTTGTCAAGCGGTCAACGATAAGTAATGCGAGACTTTTGACAAGCATTTACTAAATGTTTTGCTTGTTGTGCGGTTAAGAGTTGGAGTTTCTTGCTTTCCTTAGAGGCTAGAATCCGGAATCCTTTTCCACCTTTAACCAACCTCCACACGTTTTCTCGTCGAAAGAACATTGCATCCTGTCCCATAAGTAGGGACTTCCAAAGATAACATGACAAACATCTAAAGGAACGACATCACATGTTACTTGATCTACGAATTTCCCATCCATGACGAATTCGAAGGTACATTCGGTATTCACCCGTAGTTCTATATCCTTCTTTAACCACCCTAATGGGTAAGGTTTAGGGTGCGGAGTTAGTCTTGATTTTAATTTCTTCACTAGTTGTTCCGATATCAAATTCCGCTGTGACCCACTATCAAAGAGGGTGAGAACTGAGGTCTTTTCAATTTCAGCGTACACCCAAAATAGCTTTTCTTTGGTAGATTTTGGTTGTGTCGGATATGAATTAGTTGCAACTCCTTTACTTGTCATCATTAATAATTTTGCGTGCAGGTTGCAACGACCGTCGATCTCTTCATCATCTTCTTCTTCGTCTTCTTCATTGCAGAGGGTTGTTGTAGCTTTGTTTACGCTCTTTCCACCATCTTTGGTTTCAGTGCGGATGCAATTTCCAGCATCCTTCCTTAGAGTGTCGATCCATCTTACAGTTTTCACAATATTGGTTGCTTTTACTTTCCACTACATGATTCTTCCTCCCCTCTCTTTGGACAAGCTTCCGAACCTCTCCTTCTCCAGTCCTTGGTTGCCTTGCTCCAAAAGGTTGGCTTTTCATCTCGATGTACATAGCTTTCTTGCAGGCATCGTCAATATCGATCCACCGAAAATAGTGCAAGCTCTGTCCTTATAGAAAAGGTAATCCACCTTTATACTTCTCAATGGTTTGAGAATATCTCATGTTCATTTCAATGCGATAGCTTGCTTGCGAAATTCAGTAGTGTATTCTTGCACGTTCTGTCCTTTTACTTGCACGCAAGAATTGCCATCGTTCGCGTAGCGTTCTTTGTACCCAATAGGGTAGAACTGATTTCGTATAGGCCGTTGTAAATCGCAGCCATGTCAATCATTTGGAGTATCCAAATCGACGTATATGCCTCCCACCAAATAAGAGCATGACCATCAAGTCTAAGTCTTGCAAAACTTACCATTTGCTCCTCATTAAACCCCTTGGTACTGAAATAAACTTCTAGAGACTTGAGCTAGCCGTCCAATTTTTCTAGGTTTAAGTCCCCACCGTATCTGAGGATTTGATCTTCGCCTCTACTTTGAACGGTGTATTGTCAACGAAACTTGATTTTTTATGTCCAGAGTTTGGACCATCTGTTGACTTGGATTGTGTAGGCTGTAATTTTTTAAACATCTCTGTTAAAATAGCTAGATCATCTTTCATTGATTTTATCTCTGCCAGATCGCTCTTTACTGTTTTCATATCTTCCTCTAACTTTTCCATGGTCTTATCTTGTGGATTTGAAGATGACGAAACTGAAACTCTTCTTCTTTTGTCAATATCAGGATCTAATGGTAATATTGTGTTACCCTTGGATCGAAGCCCTTCCATTCATTGCCGGAAACATTGATTAACTACCTTCTAGCTCTGATACCACTAATCAGTTTCTAGACCCTGATATGGTTGATAAAGAATAGCTAAACAAGTAGAATAAAAACACAAACAAATTACAATATAATGTTTTGATTTTATTGCTTAATAGAAGAACTTACAACGTTTACCTTTTGTTGATGGTGGATTTTCGTTTAAGGTTAAATTTGTAAGTAACCAAAAAATCATGCGCTGACATCTTGTAAAAGATAAAGCCGTTTATAAGTGACGGATACTCCTCACTTAATTCACCAAGAATGGAGCATGTAGCAACAATCCCGTGCAGCAGATACATGAAATTCCTCCAAAGTTGGAGCATGCAAAGCCAACAATCCCTTCTGTGAATTTCATATCGGCCTTATATTTCCTGTACCCATTATCGGTGTGGCATGGCGGCGAGTGTTACTCTTACTGAGCAACACGAACCTCCAAGCACTATAATGAATCCATGTACGAAATACCCGTACAGTGATTCTCGGTGTGTTATACTAGCCCGAGCCCTCTCGGTGTGTTATACTAGCCCGATTGAGGCCTCTCGGTGTGTTATACTAGCGATTGAGCATCCGGACTTGACCGTATCGATCTCGGATATGATCCGATCGCGATCATCGACTCCACAAGCATGATTGGATGACCACGGATCAATTCCATCACCCCAAGCGGTATGGAATACACACGGCCTTAGCTTGCCAAATATGATCATCGCATGTCATCCAACTCCACAAGCATGATTGGATGACCACGGATCAATTCCATCACCCCAAGCGGTATGGAATACACACGGCCCGACCACTGTAGTCGACCATTGGCCTTCGCTTGCCAAGAAACCGTCCATACCAAGCATTATGGATGGAAAAACCTAAATTAGGGTTTGCGGCATATTACATGTGTCGCAAAGCGGTCTCAACCGTCCATCTTCATGAGGCATAGATGGAGGTGTAGATGTAGACTCAAAGGGCCGGGCATGTCGACAATCATCGTGTGACCGCCTACACACTTGACCAATCGGTCAAAGCCAACCATGGTTGGTTACAACAAATTCGTCCGCCCAAAAGAGCATGGTCGCGCGGCTTTGAAAGCCAAAATTAGGGCTTCAAGTCATCACGCGCGTCCATCTTCTCCGGTACGAATGGAGGGTCCAGATTGGATTAACAAGGCCGGTCATACCCGGCATGACCACCGTGGCCCATCTACCTCCTCTTGCGGTCGGCCAAGGCATACCATGCCGGCTAATCCAAAACGCCCGACCAAACTCACGCGGTTACATCTCCCCAAATCTGAAGCCATCTCGACCGCTCAACTTCACCCTGGATGATTTGAGTGGCTTAGATCACGTTTTCATGGGATAATCGAGTATAGGTGTGAACACTAGCCTACCACCTACACGCTGGTATGATCGACCAAGGCCCAGGCCAAGATGGAGTCGTCTTGGAACGCGCCCAAACTTGGGATGTCATGCGGTTTCCAACTCCTTTGCGGCAAGGGATTTCTGCACTTAAGGCAATCTCAACCACTCCTCTTTGACGGTCAAATTGAGTGGCCTAGATTGCATCTTCATGAGACAGTGAGACATGGACGTGTACACCATCATGCCTCAGCACGCATGTATGGTCGGTCCTCTACAAAATCCTTCCCATGCTTGGTTTCGGCCAAGGTGAAGAGTGATGCTTACGCCTCTTTAAAAACCTAATTTCATCAGCACGTCGTGAGATGAGTGTCTCAAACATCATCTCGTCCGTCCAACCTCACCAGACTTGGTTATACAACCCTGGTGGGAGTTATTTAGTTAGTGAGGAGTCATTACCCATCAACTTTGTACCCCACCGTATGCGTCGACTGCATAAAATACACCACGGTACTTCACAAGTATCGACTTTACGAATAACGCGGTTTATTCAATTGACGATACATGCTATCTTTCGTGGATCCACGATCCCACATTTCAGACATCAATCATGTCACAAATGGGGATGCATACTAGGGTATTAATGCAGCGGTTTACAGTGTGCGGCGTGCAGCAACGCCATCACAGAAACGTGTTAGGAAGTCATGGACGGTTAGAGATGAGCGGGGAAAAGTGGGCAAGGCCGGTGCGTGTGTTGCACACACACAACTCCCACTACTCCATCATTCCACTACCTCCACTTCCCCACGAGAAACGTGAATGAGGCTCAATGACTTGTATAAATAGGGTCTCAGCCTATTTCCAAAAACAACAAGGAATAACGGAGAACAACACAAGTTCGGGCCCAGCGAAACCAAGTGTTAATACGAACCGTATTCAAACACTCGAGCCTGCTTGCATCACCCGTAAGCTTGCTCATCTTTCTGTTACAAGTCATAAGCAAGCCAACACCTTCACAACCTCAACACCTTCTTTCGCTTCCCTCCCTAAGATCAACCCCCTCTCCTTCACTTTGTGGCCAAACAAATCTAGAACAGCCCATTTCTTGGTTTAGGTAGGACTTGCAGATTGATCTCTCGAATCTATAAGCACTCACCGCTTGTGATGCATTTGTTGAAGGTTTAGATTCATTCCTCATCCACACCCCAAATTGCAAATTAACGAGGAGTAGTTTTCACCCATCAACAATTGGCGACCACGTTGGGGAGATTAATCTCTCAGTCGTAAAATCAATTTCTTTGAAATCCGATTCAATTTCATCAATTTCAAAAAGGGTAGATCTTAGAACTAATTCAATCAGCAATTCATTCCAAGATGGTGGAACTGAGGTCCGGATCAGCAATCAACTCTAATGGAGCCAGCATGGATGACACTTCCGGTGTTGATGTACCCGTCAGTGGAGCTACAGCGGTCAATACATCTCGTGGAGCTATCACTTCTATCACCAACACTAGCGGAGCAGGAGACATCCCATTAGGTGTAACACCTCCCATCACGAGCAGAGCGGCAGCAAATCCACAGCATCTCTTGGACGTAACGCCTCCCGGTGGTTACAGGCAACAACTTTCACTCCTCCATGGGGGACGAGGCCAGGAGACACAAGAGGAAGGCCAGCCGTCTAGTACCATTGCAGACTTGATGGAGAAACGGAAATTCTTGCTAAAACTCAAACGGATATGGCATGACTCGGAAAAGAGGTACTCACTTTCCTTAAAACTTTGAGCGATTGCCGCAAGATTCAGGCAACCCTTGGAGTCAGCGAGAGATGCATTCAATACACCGGAGCGGGTGTTTCCGCTCGGACTCACATGAATGAAGAAACTCGTGTTGCTCCTGGCGCCAAGGAGAGAGGCCAGTCTTCCAACTTCATTACGCGTGAAGATCTAGGCGACTTCTCCAAAATCGAGGAAAAGGGGGACCGAACGGACGTACACCAGCATCGGCCCGTCCAGTACCCTCAAGATGTGCAACGGATTCCTCTACCCGAGGTTACACCTCTCCCAGTTCTCCCTCTCTCATGCGGTAATGCTCGTGAACACATTTCTCGATTCTTGGAAGCCTTGGGGAACATGAATACAATCATGTTTTGCGCCTAAAAGAATTCTCAAAATCACTCACGGGAGGGCATACACAGTACAACAACATTGCGCCTAACAAGCATATCCAATTGGAGCGAGATGGTGGTGCTTTCTACGGGAAGTATTTCTTAGGTATCAGACAAATCACGTTTGGACACTGGGAAGAATTCTCCCGGCGGAACAATGAACATCCCAACGACTTCGTTAAAAGATTCAACCAAGCACTGGACTGTCACGACCGAATGTTACCCGAGCGGCAATTGGTGGAATCATGCATCAATGGGATGATACCCATATACGCTGCGTTAGAGAATCTGGGCTTTCAAACATTCTCACGAACTCCACGAAGGCTGCCCAAAACGTTAGTGACAAGCGCTTTTGACATTACTAGAAAGAACGAGTTGTTCGAAGTGAAGATTTGCGTGAAAGTCGAGAAGCGGGCGTCTCACAAACAAACAATACAACACTTTGCCCATACAGGTGTGGTAGCGGAGGAGAAAAAGAGGAAAGCGATAGCGGAACAACAAACCAAGCGAACATCCTCGGCACACAAGACTTAGTCTCGAAAAGGAACAGACAAATCTCTGCACAAACGCCAAAGACACGGGTTTTCCTTTTCCCATGAATGAAGTGATAGAGCTCTTGGAAGCGTGGATCCAAGATGATGCCATTAAAACTACCCCTATCGGGCGTCCTCCCGTGGGGAAAAAATAGCAGATCCAGATCTGTTGCTACCACGAGTTCGTCCATCATCCAACCAAAGATTACAACGAGTTGAAACAAATATTCGGGAAAAGGTAGAGACGGGAACTCCGGCTTTGAAACGAGGTGTTCATAGAGATCCTCTACCTATCGGGAAATCATGATTTACGGGGACTCGTTAAGACCGTGCAATCTATGATGGAGCACATGTGTGAAATCTTATATTTCTCAAGGCAGCGTCAAGACATATTTGCGGCCCTCAACCACGTTGTGTCGGGCGGCGTACGTATCACAACCGGTCCAAGAACCTCGGTCTTTCTGAAGATGCGAGCAAAGGGAGCTGGGGACTCCTAACCGTCACTCGTTTGAGAGGCGTTGAGTTTGATAACGCGTTGATCGTCCCGGCTTAATTTAACATCATTCTTGTCAAGACCTTGAGAGCGGCAAAGATTTCGAAGCGGGGAGGCTACTCGTCACCCAAGCTGTGGTCAAAGATTCGGGAGGAGAGCTTAGAGATGCGTATGGATACATCACCTTGAAGTCAAATTGGGAGATGCCTCAACACGAGCAAAGTTCTATGTAGTCAAAGATCATCCAGGCTACGACATGATCTGGGGCGCTCTTGGACGCATGACAACAAAGCCATCTTTGGAAGTCTGTCCTCTCTGGTTTTCGATACCTGAAAGAGTCTCCAACACGCCCATTGGACTACTGATGACATCATTTCTGCGCCTTCACAACTTGCCAATATGACACTGACTTCACGGAAGGCACATTCGGCATACAACGAAAGGTTCCGGTCTCAAGTAAGTCTCATCACACAACCCTCCTTGCAAGTAAGTCTCATCCCATACAACCCTCCTTGCAAACTCCCAGCCCCTCATTCGACAAGTCTGGGTGGCTCAACCGACAAACCAACCCCGGTTAAGAGATGTGAATGAAGCCGCCCCTTTCAAGCGTTTTATCGGGAGAAGCAGGCATTTGTCTTGGTCAAAGACAACAAGGCCAAGGTCAAGTGTCTGCACGCTCAAACCCATTCGGAATTGGAGACCTGGTAGCGAAGGCGACTACATTCAATGTTGGAAACATGACGGTGAAGATGACCACTCTACGACACCCACCAAAAGAGAAGATGAACCGTGCACAGTAGCGGATGTTATCCTGGCGCTCTGCCAAGCTTATCATGTGATAACACCAGAGGTATAAGATTCACTCACGATGGCTCAAACCTTACCGAACTTAAGATCTTTACCACTTTCCCGACATCCTACACACCTTAAAACAGCTGTGCTATATTTTTCCAGTAATGTTTCCTTTTATAATTTCATGTCATATTCGTAATCCCTCCAGAAAATGATTGCAATACTTGCATTCATAGCTAGGTTTCAATTTTCAATTTTCAATTGAAGCATTATTTTCATCGAGAACCTCTTTACTCCTAAAAACACCAACCCCTAGGTCGAAGCAAATCAGTCCTTTGGGCAAGAAAAGAAACCTAAACAAACATCTCGCGATGAAGGAAATAGAAACGTGTGCGGAAAATGATTTGAGCCATACGCCGATAAAGCCCGAAGATATTGCATCACGGGTCCATGGATATTCCATTACTGGTATAACTTCTTTTATCACTAAGAATTATGTATGAAGGCGCACCCTTGCGCACTGGAAAGGGACCGATTCTACATCTTGGCAAAGTTGTAAAGAAAGCTTTATTCAAATAATCAAAAGAAAAAACCTTGAACTCGGCCCTTTGAGTACAAGGAAGATGTTCGAGCATGCGAATATACTTGGAAAGAAAAACAAAACAAAGAAATTTCAATCATCAAGAGAATCGGTCTACCCACATCACGTCGGCTCTGTCACATGTCGATGCACCTCCCTCGGATCTTCCTCAACACGCATCGGACATCCCAGCCTGCAGTGACGGCAGCGCCTCTCCATCCCAACATCTTCGGCGGGAGCATCAAGGGGCATAGCAGCACCGGAGGCCACGCAAATTGCCTTGAATGCTCGGGCTAAATGCTGTATCGGAATCAAGAATTATCACGCCGTCTGAACAGGGTAATCACCACTTGCCTTCATTCAAAGGTCGTTTCATGCTCAACTCTCCGCCTCTTCAACACGTTGCAAATCTCTACGCCCTTGCGCTTCTAGTGTATGCAGCGTTTCCTCGCGCCTCCGCCAGCTCCTCCATGTCAATTGCAGGTGAAAGTGCACGGATAAAATCCTCGACAATACGAAGGTGGGAGATAGACATCCCAACTGTATAGCACGGCCGACTTCGCGAGTGGAAGATCAATCCTAGCCATTACTTCTCCCCGTGCGTATGGTTTTCGGGCTTGTCAACTTCAAAACTTTTACGGGAAGCAGAATGAGCGTCTACGCCTCCATGATAATCTGCGAGAAAAGAAGAGGTTATGAGCACACACAAAAAAAAAAGAAAAAAAAAAAAGAAGAGAGGATCATCAAAACTATCGATCGGCTAATCGAGAAAATCGGAAGCATGCACAGATACAGGATATAGAATAAACGACCACGTTGAGATGATTCTTTATAATCTCACAAGTCGAACGAATCCCGGAAGGAAGAGAAGTCTCTACTTACCACCTATGAGGCTACTAATTGGGATAACAATCAGCAAGGCTTATCAAATATACGACGAGGAAAGTAGTGTATAACTAAGTACACACGGAAGGGCGAGAGAGCTCATACATGTACAAGAGGAACCAAGGCGACTCACCGGATCAAGTCCTGCTTCCTTCGCATCCTTAATCCAAGACCGACCCAGTTCGAGGGAAACGCGACAATGTGAAACTTCTCCAGGTAAATATGTATTCACTCTAGCTTGGTCATTTACTATGTCACCATCTCATGCCTACCACACAATAGTGTAACCATTATATGCTAGGCGGGGACTTAATGTTGATGGTGGATTTTCGTTTAAGGTTAAATTTGTAAGTAACCAAAAAATCATGCGGCGACATCTTGTAAAAGATAAAGCCGTTTATAAGTGACGGATACTCCTCACTTAATTCACCAAGAATGGAGCATGTAGCAACAATCCCGTGCAGCAATACATGAAATTCCTCCCGAGGTTGGAGCATGCGGCAACAATCCCTTCCTGTGAATTTCATATCGACCTTGTATTTCACTGTTACCCATTATCGATCGGTGTGGCATGGCGGTGAGTGTTACTCTTACGGAAGCAACCACGAACCTCCAAGCACTATAATGAATCCATGTACGAAATACCAAATGGTACTGATTCTCGGTGTGTTATACTGGCAGGCCCTCTCGGTGTGTTATACTAGCCCAATTGAGCCCCTCTCGGTGTGTTATACTAGCCCGATTGAGCATCAGGACTTAGGCGTATCGGTCTCGGATATGATACGATCGCGGTCATCCAACTCCACAAGCATGATTGGATGACCACGAGATCAATTCCATCACCCCCAAGCACGGTATGGAATACACACGGCCTTAGCTTGCCAAATATGATCGATCGCGATCATCCAACTCCACAAGCATGATTGGATGACCACAGATCAATTCCATCACCCCCAAGCGAGGTATGGAATACACACGGCCGACCCCGCATGGTGCGACCATTGGCCTTCGCTTGCCAGAAACCGTCCATCCCAAGCATTATGGGCGGAAAACCCTAAATTAGGGTTTTGCGGCATATTACATGTGTCGCAAAGCGGTCTCAACCGTCCATCTTCGCAGGCATAGATGGAGGGTGTAGATGTAGAACTCAAAGGGCCGGAGCATGTCGACACAATCAGTGTGACCGCCTACACACTTGACCAATCGGTCAAAGCCAACCATGGTTAGTTACAACAAATTAAATCGCCCAAAAGAGCATGGTGGCGCGGCTTTGAAAGCCAAAATGGGGCTTCAAGTCATCACGCAGCGTCCATCTTCTCGTGCGAATGGAGGGTCCTGATTGGATTAACCAAGGCCGGTCATACCAGCAGCATGACCACCGTGGGCCCCATCTACCTCCTCTTGCGATCGGCCAAGGCATACCATGCCCGGCTAATCCAAAATGCCCGACCAAACTCACGCGGTTACATCTCCCAAATCCTAAAGCGATCTCGACCGCTCCATCACTTCACCCGGATGATTTGGTGGCTTAGATCACGTTTTCATGGGATAATCAGGGTATAGGTGTGAACACTAGCCTACCACCTACACGCTTGGTATGATCGACCAAGACCAGACCAAGATGGGTCGTCTTGGGCATGCGCCAAACTTGGGATGTCATGCGGTTTCCAACTCCTTTGCGGCAAGGGATTTCTGCGCAAGCCAATCTCAACCACTCTCTTTGACGGTCACATTGAGTGGCCTAGATTGCATCTTCATGAGACGGTGAGACATGGACGTGTACACCATCATGCCGTCAACACGCATGTATGGTCGGTCCTCTACAAAATCCTTCCCATGCTTGGTTTCGACCAAGCTGAAAGTGATAACTTGCGCACCTCTTTAAAAACCCTAATTTAATCACCCGTCGCGGATGAGTGTCTCAAACATCATCTCGTCCGTCCAACCTCCTGACTTAGTTATACAACCTGTGGGGAGTTATTTGGTTAGTGAGGAGTCATTACCCATCAACTTTGTATAATAAAGACCTGCATAAAATACACACGGTACTTCACAGTATCGACTTTACGAATAACGTGATTTATTCAATTCAGAATACATGCTATCTTTATTGGATCCACGATCCACATTCAGTTATCAATCATGTCACAAGGCGGGGATGCATCTAGGGTATTGAGTGCAGCGGTTTACAATGCGGCGTTCTGTACGCGCCATCACAAGAACGTGTTAGGAAGTCATGGACGGTTAGAGATGAACAGGAAAAGTGGGCAAGGCTGGTCGTGTGTTACCCGACACACAACTCCCACTACTCCATCATTCCACTACCTCCACTTCCCACGAGAAACGTGAATGAGGCTCAATGACTTGTATAAATAGGGTCTCACTTCTATTTCCAAAAACAACAAAGAATAACGGAGAACAACACAAGTTGGATGACGAAACCAAGTGTTAATACGGTCATATTCAAACACTCGGACACCTTGCATCAACCGTAAGCTTGCTCATCTTTGTTACAAGTCATAAGCAAGCCAACACCTTCACAACCTCAACACCTTCTTCGCTTCCCTCCCTAAGATCAACCCATCTCCTTCACTTTGTGGTAAAAAACAAGTCTGGAGCGACCATTTCTTGGTTTTAGGTAGGACTTGCACAGTTGATCTCTCGAATCTACAAGCACTCACCGCGCAGTGCATTTGTTGAAGGTTTAGATTCATTCCTCATCCACACCCCAAATTACCAAATTCTGCAGGAGTAGTTTTCACCCATCAACACCTTTAGGTTTATTTTTCTGCCCTAGGTATTTCTCCTTCTTCTTGGTTTGTTTACTGCTAGTATTCCTCTAGTTTTCTGCCATGTCTTCTACAAGCACTCTAGGTGCCTATTTATAGGTTTAAGACTACGCTAAAACTAGTAATACCTGAGAATGAGTAATTCTCTCTATTTTGTAACCTTCTAGGAATATGACTCTACTGTTCCTTCTAGGAATAGAACTCTATTTCTAGAACTACTTGGAGAGTAATCTAGGGTGTTTTTTTTTTGGACCTAGGAATAGGGTATTCTAATCCATGGTGTTTGTTTTTTTTTTTGATCAAATTCTGGACCCCCAATATGATAGATAGAGAATAGGCTACACAAGCAGAATAAAAGAACTAACAGATTGCAATAGAAACGTTTTATCTTTATTGCTTGTTTTGAAAGAACAATCTGATATTTTCCTTTAAGCTATTTTACGCCTAGGAATTGTACCCTTGTTCTTCTTTTGCTCTAGAATTTTCTTACTAGTATTTTCTCTAGTAATCTCTAGTTTCTCTCCTATGCCTACAGTCTTTGAATGCACCTTATTTATAGGTTGAGTTATACAAATATTAGTCTTTACATGAAAATTCCTATGTTTGTAATCTTCTAAAATAGGTCTCACTCTAGGATTAAGAAGCTACCTCTAGAATTACTAGGACTAATTCTCTTGTATCTGAGACTTGGGTATAAGGTCTTTTGGCGGGCATATACCTAAAACGGATCGGACCTCCCCATCGGGAGGCTTTTGGTCCCTCAAAAGCTTTGAGTTAAGAGTTACGGAAGTTTAGTCCGTCTATGTACTTTTGAATACCATTTTGCATGCTTTGAACTTTTCCCGTTAATATAGTCTTGAGACAAATCTTGTTCTCTTGCTGTAGTCATTTGTGTCTTTCTGCTAAGAGTCGGATTATCTTTAGTCACTTCACTTAGAGCTAAGTCTTGTGCTACTTGTAATGATGGCGACTTATTTTCTCGTCAAGTAGCTTGAATTGGTTCCACGCTTATTTTGTTTTGTGGTTCCTTACTGCTGATTGTTGCAAGGTGTCTTCAAACCCTTCTAACAAGCGTTGTTGATTGTTCTTTTGAGTTTTAGTGCACTCGCAAGAGTTTGCTGGAAAACCCCATCACTAGGTTCTTTGACGGTTTGTCGAGCCGGTGGAGTAGACTAAACTTATGACCCGACATTTACTAAGTGTTTGGTTGGGCAATGCGTGAAGTTGTAGTTTCTTCTTCTCTTTAGAAG
>JAJJWW010001762.1:0-12862 GCA_023531295.1 Papaver armeniacum | reverse complement strand
TCTTAAACCTTTAGATTTTTCTGAAATGAATAAACGGTTTGAAAGTTTTACTTAACAAATATTATGATTGTTTCTTTTATATCTTTACAACAACTCAAATAAAAAAAAAAATCGTGAAATTTAATTGTGGTACAATCGCCAAGTGACAACTTCCAACACCGTAATACGAAGATAGGATGGACCTTTTTAATAGTAGTGATGACCAGAGTACTAGTAAATCTTAAAATACTGTTGGAATTGGCCTGGATTGTTTAATCTCTTATTTCATAATTTTTTCATAAAAAATACTAGTAATAGGTTGGAATGGTATAAAGATGAATTTGTAGAAACAGAAAGTACAAATATTATCTTTGGTGCAAATTCCTAAAAGCTAGTAACCGTGACCTTACTAGCTTCAGTTTTTCTTTTCTTTTTTTTTTCGAAAAGAAAAAAAGATCCTTATACATTGATAAACCATATGCTTCTTCATTGTAAGGAGAAAGAAAGTCTATTATATTATCATTTCAGAATTAAAATTAAATTTGGTTAAAAGGGCTTTTGGATTTCCTCAGTTCTTCAGATGATACAAGTTAGAAAGAGGTGCATTGTTCTCCTAGGTCCCTGGTTTGAAGAAAAAATGATGGCTAAACGAGATGCCAAGTGGGCAATTGCTAATGTATCTGGACGCTGATGAGTGAACATGAACTTTCACGTGTAGACGTTAATTAAAAACTGAATCTTGGGTGCTCACATATTTAATTTTGGTATAAAAATGGTATCTAGGATTCTGATTGGATATTGTAAGAAAATTCTACTAGACGATTTTATGGGCGCGATCTTCGTCCCAAAAATTTTCCTGTCTCTCTCATCCCAACTAATAAAAGTTCGACATGTGTCTTAGTTGAAACTAACCAAAATAACCAGTATTTTGGTTGTTGCACAAAATAAGGAAACATTATCTATTATTTTCATTTCTCACGAATTTGGCTTTATTTGCTCTAAATTAAAAATGGTTCTTGTTTAGGGAAAGACTAAAATAGAATCACCAATTACCTCTCGTGGAAACCTTAGTAAGCGCTTCATTTGTCTTCCTATTTTATCAATCATTCAGCATGTTATATGCACTGGTGATCACTGTATACTTCTGACTTACAAGAGTATGTGTTTTATTTTATTTTATTTTTATTTTTGTTAGAACACATGCTCAATGAATAATTGTGGAGAAGATGGAGATCACGTTTGTAGAAAATTAAATTTCGATAACAAGATAGATTTAAATACATCTTGTGATGAGTATGGTGAAAAATCAACTGATATTATGAGAGTATACTATGTATGGATATAGTTGTACTCAAACGTATGAGAGTACTTAAGTCTGGACATTGTTTGGTTTCAGGATGTGCGAATCATACAAGGAATGGGTGAAGACTAAAGCTTAAGAATGGAGCCGTACCATCTACATGGAGTGTATTTGGCATTCAAATGAATAAATAAATTTGGCATTCCACTAGATTTAGTAGTGTTCTCCCCGGTTGTTCGCCTTCTTTACTAGTGGGTTCTTCATAAATCGAAAAATACAATAAAACTATGTAGACAAATTAATGCAGCCATATTTTCTTTTGATAAGTTGAGTTCTTTTCTTCTATGAAATTATCATGGCATAGCATCAAACTTTGTTTCTTATCAAAACCATATAAATCGTCTACTAAGATATCTAGTTTTACTTGCGTGCATATTCTTTCCATGAACTAGTGAAGCCAAGCTAAACTTAACTTGGCATGGAAGATACAATGAAGTTGGTTTGGCTTTGGGTTGTAAAAAAGACCGACGGCGGTATAATATATCTTCAATGAAAATTACTAAATATATATATTTCCTTTTATATTTTGATAATAGATACGGTTTTCCTTATTTTGTGTAACAACCAAAATACTTTGGTTATTTTGGTTTGTTTTAACTAAGACACATGCTCTAACTTTTATTAGTTGGAATAGAGAGACATGAAAATTTTGGGATAGAAGATCTCGCACCTCAATTTTATTGGTAAAGAAGACAAAAACCGAGAAATGCCCGGAAGATGGGCCTCCACTAAGTAAAAACAAGACAAAAAATCCAAAAAGAAAAAACCTGGTATAGACTATGTGAAAGCTAATGAAGATTTGTTTGCACACAAATGAACTAATAAAAGAAGGGCGTTAATCCACCATTGAGTCAAGTAGCACCCCATGTAAGAGCGAGTCCATGGGGTGCGCAAATGAGAAGATCGGGTCATTTCACCTACAATGGGATCGGCAAGCTAGTAAAATGGATGTGCAAATCCTAAAATAAAAGGGCTTGTCCATTACGTCTCAACCGAAAACCGTCGCATCATATTTAGCTAGTGGGGCACAACTAGGTCGAGGCTCCACCATGGAGCAAAGAGACGCCTTGTTTGAGCTGACAACGCTAGTCCTTCCAATGGCCTTCATTCCACTCTCAATAAATTAAACTAATTTAAAATCTAAATCAACCTTTTCCACCTTTTACACCCATAGATTTTCCGAATAATGGCTTGACCTTCTCCACTTGGCGAGTTCGAGTTCTATATAGGTGATTGTGCGAAATTTCCACAGACTTTTCATTCCTTAGTTGGGAGTTACTTGGTTAGTAATCCTAACTATATAACTAATATCAAGGATATTACATATATAATTTTATCATTCTTTTAAGAAGTCCATTCCTCCTCATAAATTTTATTTCCATGCTTAAATATATTTTTTCCCTCCTAATCACAAGGCTCAAATTTATGTATCTTTGATGTAGTTCTTAAAAACAAATGCGACCTAAGCTTCAGACTTTTTCCTTCCGAAGAGGAAAGGCCCTTCCATTGTGATCGATATTCACTTGAGACCTCACTTAGAATTGATTAATCTTTTTGGTCGCTTTTTACCTAAAGATACCAAAAAGGAGAAATACATGTTATTTCGGGTTGCTCTATTGTTCCTTGTATAGAAAACCGAACGATCAAACTTCGTAAAATATTTGATATATTTTTTGTCAAATCAAATCCAACAAATATGATTATTTTATTTTTATTGTTCCAGATTCACTTGGTCATAGAAAACTCCACATTTTTATTTTATAGTTTTCTATCTAAAATATCATGATATTTTGTGATATATTTAATGGTTTGTCATCGAAAACCACTAATAAAATAAAAAGAGTTTAGGTCCGGTTATCTTTTTAAAAACAATGTCATTCGGGCAAAAAAAAATGTTTTATGGAATATTTATTGGGTTTTCGTCAAAAATTGTCAGTGGTTGCCATTCGTTGCTTACCATCAACACCCTTTGGCTTTGGTCAGGCTGCTGACGACTAATTTGGTCCTGTGATTAGCAAATTTCGTTCCCTTATAACAACCAGCAATGAAAAGAGGTTGTGTGATCTCCTAGGTCCGGTTTGAATAAAAACCGATGGCTACACGAGATGCCAAATGGTCAGTTGCTAATGTATCTGCATGCTGATGCGCGAACATGAACTTTCACGTGTGGACGTTAATTAAGAACTAAATCTTGGGCGCTCACATATTTGATTTTGGTATCAAAATGGTATCTAAGAATCTGATTGGATATTGTTAGTATATTCTGGCACTGTCACAAAATAAGAAGACAAAATCTTTGAACTCAGACAAATAATTGGACTATGATTTCCCCCCATATGATGCACATGCAAGTCACTGGGATCCCATTGCATTGCAGTACAAGACAATAAAAGTATTATGGGCAGTGGTTGTGAAATGGTTGATCCTGTGTGCTTGAAATTATTCAAACTGCAGCTTTTACGGAGTCTAACTGCATATAACAAACATGTATACGTATTAAGCTGGTGACAAGAGTGTGCAACATCTTAAGCCCGTTTGGGATTGCTTTTTTTCAACCAAAAGCACTTTGTAACAAACTTGTAACAAACTTTTACCAAAAATTATGTTTGGTAAAAAAATTGAGAAATCTTTTGGAGAGAAGCACTTTCATTTTAACCTACTTTTAAAGCTTACTGTGCCCAGCTTTTTAAAAAGAAAAAAGCATTGTGGGCCACATACAGGACATTTAACTGATTCTCTATTTTAACCTTGTTAATTTATTATAAAAATGTTTTCTGCTCAAATATTGTACATTTCACATTATAATTTAATTTCATTTTATTTCTCTATTTTTTTCATTTTTATTTAAAATAATAAATACAATAATTATTAAAATTATTATATAAAATAATAAAAATTTAATAAATATTAAAATAATAAATGAAAAAAATAATAAATTTAATAAATATTTTTTTTGGAAAAAAAATTAAAATAATAATATTTTCATAGCAAACCATAATCATAAATTTATTAATTAAATAATAAAAACAATTAAAAAAAATATTACTTATAGTTTATTAAATATATTAAAATTAGAAATATAATTTATTATAATAAAATTGTATTAAAACTAATTTTTGAAATATGTCTATTTTCAATTATTAACTACATCACCAAAGACTTTTAAATACTAGTTTTACCAAATCAATTTACTGTTTGTTAATTACATATCTTTTTAAATTATAGTTTCTACTCAAACGTCATGCAGTTTATTTCACAAGATGACAAAGAACGCACAAAGATATGTAATGAAAAGACTTTTCTAAAATTCACAGCGATACCAAACTAGGCTTTAGTCATTTATATCTATTGATGAAGAGGCACACAAAGTGAAATTCAAGTGATGTCCCTAAATGAATTTGCAAACCAATATGTTGGGGTCATGTTTAAGATCTGAGTAATGTCCATTTATCTAGTCTAGAGTCTGGATAATATGACGGTCAATTTTAACCTCCCACCAATTTTGTTTTAACTATACCGTCTGACTCCCACCAATTTTGTTTGAAGTATGTGTCAAAAGTTATACCGTCTGACTGACAATAACTACAACCTCAATAATCACATATTTCCTTATCTCCTCATTTAAAGTCTCTCTCCTTAATTCTCGGCCCACACAAAATGCCAAGTGCCAAATGCTCTGGTGAAATCTGGTCTAAGGAGAACTTTTTCCACGGTATTGAGAAAACTGGTGGCTGGGAGAGGTGTGCCAAACAAGCGGTTCAGGATGTAGTTAGATGATGAAAATGACTTCCCATGGTCCATGTGGATGTTGAGAACCGAACTTGCCGAGTGCAAGCAATTGGCATGTAAATGCTCGGGCTATTGAATGGTGGTGTAGCAAAAGAAGACAAATTAGATATGACTAGAATTAACGGAAATCCAAGAAAGTCAGGGTCAAGCAAAATTTCCGTTGATTCTAGTGTAATTGTTATTTTTCTTACAGAGTATGAGGAGTTTGATACTCCCTCCGTCCCAAAATTATTAGATGGCCTCTTGGGAAGTAAGAAGATTCGTTGTCATCATTAGTTGACCTATTTCACTAATCAAGGATATCTCTAAAACTACCATTTTGATGGATTATCGGTATTGTAAGAAATATGTATAATTTATATTCATTTTTATACTTGTTACGTAGGTGTTTTAAAATGATTTTTCAACATGTGCAAAATTTAGAAAATCTGGGTATAGTTTGGAGAGATAAATGATTTAGAAATTTTACAAATTATTATCCATAAGGGTATAGTTGTAAAAAATACTTAAAAACACTCATTTCATTTAGATCATTTTAATTGTCATAAACTTCCAAATGGGCCATCTAATAGTGGGACGGAGGGAGTATTTGGGGAGTGTAATAAAAAAAATATATACATCGGCGCTGACATTTGCACTATCAGGAGAGAGCAACAGTTAAGTGTACTTTTGGGCATCTGCATTATGCATGCAACATTGCAACTAGAATATTCGAGTCAGACGGACCTGTTACCTGGATGATTGGCAACTTATGGGCTTAAAGGCCTTAGCCCATGCAAATCGTTAGATAGGCCATTCTGCCATTCCCATCATGACTTGTCATATTCAAACACGCAGAGAACACCATATGTACAGAATGTCAGAATCTCCTCCAAGGTTTTTTCCACTCTGCAAGGTGGCCAACGAAAGATTACTTGGAAGACAAACAATACTGTAGAAATCTATTGGCCTCTTTACTTCTTTTTGAAAAGGTCTATTGACCTTCGGCAACTTACTTTAATAGGTGGTAAAAACCAAAATCCTCAAACTTGGGAGGCACAAAATATCTGTTTAATTTGTTCCAGGTAGTAATCTATCCTTTCATTTAAAAAAAAAAAATTCCACTGGACAATTTTGTTTGTAGAGAAAAGAAAAACTGAGAAATGTGGGGATAGGTCTGACCGCTAAGAAAAATAAGACAAAATAAAAAATTGGTATCAAAATTACTGTAGAAAGTTAATAGAAAAACTGGTTTAAAACTGCCAAAACTCATTTCACCAAAGATGATCACGTCTTTTTTGAAATATTTGCATGGGGTTATAATGTTAAGGATCTCAATACTAATGAAGTGACAACAGAAGGACCAATTTATGATAATCTCTATCCAATTCAGTTAGCTCTTGTTGTTGATTTTATTATTATTTTCGTTGATCCTTCACTTTGGCATAAAAGGCTTGGTCGCCTCTCCCACAAGATTTTAGGTAAGTTGCACATTTCCAAATCTATTAAACTTCTTCCACTTCTATTGCAATTTTTTTCCATTAATGTTAGTTAAGTAAACATCACTCACTGTCCTTAGCTCATTCAACTACAGTATCTACTTCTCCTTTATAACTTGTTCATTGTGACAAATGGGGTACTGCCCCCTGTTCTTTCTCTAGATGGATTTAGATATTACATTTTGTTGGTGATGATCATAGTCGCTACCACCGAATTTATCCTATGGCTACCAGAACTGATGAAAATATTTTGAATTCTTCTGTTTTTTCTTTTCAACGTGATGGTGCTTTTGAACTCAGAAAAGGTCCTTTTAAAGATTTTCTTGGCTCTTATGCTATTACACTCTTGTCTTCATACTCAAGCTCAAAGTGGTCTTACTGGGAGAAAGTATAGACATATTACTAAGATGGGCAATACCCTTGTTATCCAATCATCTTTGCCATAATATGTCTGGTTTGATTCTTTTAGCGCATAGCTCGGTTAAACCCACCAAGCATTGTTATGTCAAGTTTGATTGTCATATTTTAGTGAACCAAAACTCATTTACAGAGTCGCTTGATTATGTACTAGAGTCAACTTCATATAGGTTAGCTTGAAAGTATTAGGATATGAGACATTACAAGTATTACGAAGACTTGAAGAAGTGAAGAAGTAAGGAGCTACAACGAAAACATCATTCTTCCACTTGAGGTTAGTGATATTTGACTTGAACTGTTTCATTCCCTAACGTATCTTTCAAGTCGTGCATATTGAAAACATAACTCGCAAGCATGAATGATTACACTCTAGTTAGACGTAGTATTAAGGAATACAATACGAAAGTATAACGCTTATCTTTTGAACTTCATTATACAAGACATCGACATAATCGTTTGAATGCTATTGTGATTATGTATGGGTATGAGGTGAAGATTTCATCCTAGGAAACAATGTTTTACATTCGTTTAAAGGAAGTAAATTCATGAACTTGTTTTGTGAATCGAAAGGAAAATCGCTAGGCTTATTGGTATTGTTATTCATTGCATATCTTTTGAACTACCAATATGTGTGATTAGTGTAGGATCAGAATATCGCAACACCAACACCCTTGCGAAATCCATAAACAACACATTGCAAAGATATCGCAGATAGGTAATAAGAGTGACGCAACGGATGACTGGCAAATTGACACGAGAAAGATGTGAAGACTTAGCTTATTTAGGAGTGTTGTGAGATTTCACATTTGTACATTTGCGAGAATTCCTAAGTCGTATCCGAAAATAAAGGACAACTTAGCTGCCATCCACTATGTAATGCCCTATATAAAGAGCCAATAGGCTTAAGAGAGGGGAGATCTTTTTCAAGGTGGAGCAAGTTATCAAGAGAGAAAAAGTTTAGAGTGGTTGTAAATTCTTTAGTTTATTTCCTTTCCATCTTGTAACATTGGTGAGTTTAATCAAAAAAAGACTATAATTGTTCATCTTAAAATGAATTCTTATGAGGGGTGTAGTGTGGGATTTCCTGCTACTACATATGGCGCTAGAAACAGGGAACCATTGAAGATTGGTATTGTGATTTGAAAGAATTTGGAGTAATAGGGAAGGATTTTCATATAATTTTCAACAATTCATTAAGATTGAAAAATGGCTAGAAGAAGACATGCATCAAAACAACCAACAACTGTTAGAAGGAGTAGGAGACTTGGTCGAGAAAGGAGAGACGGGGTGGGGAATCTTCAAGAATGAACACAAGAACAATGGTGAAAATCAAGTTCAATCGCCAATTCAACGCACACCAATAAAAATAGAACTTTGGATTATGACATGAGTGAGTGTGCATACTTCATGCATCGATTGAGAGGATGAAATGAGAGAAGAGCGGCAATTAGGAGGCAATGAACAAGAGGAGAGAGATCAAGAAGTAATTGGAGGAATAATTCATGGAAATGAAGAGATCGCAGCATTAGAGACATTAAGACAAACAATACATGAAGAAAGGCGATAAGCGTAAGAGCGTAAATTTGACAAAGGCAAAATCATGAGTTGAGGATGTAAAACATGAGATTACAAAATAGAAGGTCAAGAAGCACTTCTGAGGTCAAGTTCAAGATCAGTTCGAGAAGAAATAAGACGAAATCTACCCGTAGGAAATGCTAATGAAGAAACTCGAGAAGACAAAATCCGGTGCGAAGAACGTCGCGAAAGAAGAGAAATAATGGAAGATCGATATATCCAACGTGCTGAAATTTTCCAGGATGGACAAAATGATAGAAATAAAGGGAATGAACAACCTCAAGAGAAAAATAATCGAGATGGTGAATAAAATCGGGAAGAAGAAAGGAGAATATTACAAGGAAGAGATATTCAAAGGAACCAGCGAACAATTTAAGAAGAAATAGAGAGACATTATGCTGAACAAGCGCGTCTAGCTTGCGAAAGAGAGAGGATGAGAGCAGAAATGGAGGAAAAAGAGCTCCTAGAGGCAGTTCGCCAGAACAATCATGATAATCGAGAAAGAAGGCGTTTACAAAATCGCAATAATGATAGTATCAATGAAGAATATGATAGAGTACAAAAGAGAGCTGAAAGGCAGTGAAGAAGAGAGAATGAGAGATATAACAGTACGCGAATTCATGAAGGAGAAGAAATAGAAGGTCGCAGGGAAAGACAAGAAGAAAATGATGAACGAGAAAATCAAGGTAGAAAGGAACGCATGAAGGAAATGAAATTAAAAGACCCATGGATCAAATTCTCGGGTGTAAGTGAGCAAATTTTAAGAGTTGGCGGAGATGAGAGGAGTGTTAAACAATAGAAAGGAAGGAGGCAAGAGACAATTGGATGAAGCCATAGAAGAAGTCGCTAAGACTCCATTTACACTCGAAGTACAATTAGGAGGAATACCACCCAAATGTAATCTTCCAGTAGCTAACTAGCATTTTCGACGGAACAACTTGTCTTTGTTCAACACATCAAAGCTTATGTGAGATGTATGCTACAATGGGAGAACCATGATGCTATATTGTGCAAATATTTTGCATCAAGTTTAACAGGAGAAGCATTGAAATGGTTTGAAGGTTTACCAAAGAATACCATAACATCTTTCAACCATTTGCAAGCTATAATTTTAGGGGCGTATATAAGTAACAATTCCTCGCGACTTGGCATTGAAGATGTATTTGGATTAAAACAAAGAGTTGGCGAAAGTTTGAAACATCTAACCGTGAGGTGGAAGACAATGTGTAGTGATATGGCTGGTCGTGTGGACGAAAGATATCTCATTCTGTCATTCATCAATGCTATGTTCGCAACCAACTTGCTATACATTCAAATTTTCAGAATCAAGAGTACAATTACAATGACTGAGTTGCGAGAACTCCAGGAGGAATATATTGCTCTCGAGGAAAAGCAAAATGAGATGGAATCATACCCCATTGCGAACACAAGTTCAAGAGCAGCGAATGCAAGCTTGTTATCCAAGTTAATAAATACAGTGGCGAGCACCTCGCAAGGGCAACAAGAAAGGATAATGGGAGATAGTCAGCAAAAGCTAGTAGCTATGGGGAGTCGTGACCAAGAAGAATTCGAGAGACAGAGAAACTTCTATAGCCGTGGTGGAAATAACAAAATCCAAAGACTTGATCATCTGCAAGAAACTTATGGAGGTCATCAGCCGCAAGGAACCTATGGAGGTCAGAGGCAAAACTATCACAGGGGACAGCGAAATCATAAGATAATATGAGAAGAAATCAAAATGCCCCTTTTGAATGCTAGTGTGGAGAAGATATGGGAAGCTATAATCCTAATGAAAAACATACCCGCACCATGAAACATGGGGAGTGAACCACCTCCAAGCTTCAGAAGTAATGAATTTTGCTCTTATCATCATTTCCATGGACATACAACAAATGACTGCAGAAATATAAAAAGAATCATTCTTAGGATGATAGATCAGGGAAAATTAAATCACTTTCTAGTAGGACAAACGCAAACTCAAGTATTACCACCTCCTCCAGATATTCACAAGTCAAACACATCAAAAGAAATAGAAACATTTGTAATTGAAGTTGGTGCAAAGGCAAAGAATATGTTTTGTAACTCTATCGTACACTCATACAAGACGATTGAAGATTTTCACGATAACATTCTCAGCAGGGTTTTCGCAAGAGATGCCGATGATAAAGAAATAATGAACATTGCGAAGGCATCGCCACTAGAAGAATGGCAAAAACAGACTATCTCTTTTACTACAGAAGAAGTACCTGAGGGTGGAGAAATGCATGACAACCCATTGGTGGTAAGATTGGAGATTAACCCAAAACCTAGCGAGGACGAAGATGATGAAGCCGAAAATTCATGGGCAATCAACAGAATTTAGATTGATACTGGAAGTTCCGTGAATATTCTTTTTTATCATACTTATAAAACTATGGGAGGGAATGAAGATCTAATACCTTCACCGTACAAAATCTATGGTTTTAATGGTACTGCAAATAAACCAAAAGGAGAAGTTCATATGCGAATTCCACTGAAAGGATTATCTTCTGAAATTTTATTCTGTGTAGTGGATGTGGAATCACCATACAACGCACTGATTGGACGACCTTGGTTACACGAGATTTTAGGTGTGGCATCGACTTTCCATCAATGTATCAAGTTCCCTCATCCCACTGGTGTTGGTATCATAAAGGGAGATTGGGTTGAAGGAAAGAAGTGTTATGAAATTGATATAGAATCTTGCGAAGAAGAAGAATTGGAAACACAACATCAAAGAAAAAACAAAAGGTGACAGATTGATGGTAGATGTAATAGAACAAAAAAGAGGAAGAAATGTTGCGAAACCAATATATGATGAAGATAATAAGTGGCGAAAGTTTCGCAAAAGACAAGAAAATGACAGGAAAATTCAAAAATGCAGAGGCAGAAAGTAGAAGAAATAAGAGGCTTAAAGAATGAATATACTTGTTGACTGCCGAAGAAGAAATGGGGAGGTGAAAGAAAAATGTATGATGGGTTTGATTCGTAAAAAAAAAAATATATACGAAAATCTTTCTTATGAATAGCAGAGATGAAGTTGTGAAAGGAAATTGATATGCAGAAGAAGAAAATATATTTTATGAAATATAAAGATGCGATTGCGAAATTACAAAAGAATTTACATGAAAAAGAATCAACAAATTAATCAGACAGAGGCAAACCAACTATGACTTACACCCTAGTTCGCGAAATCAAAATTTCGCAAGAGGCAAATGTAAGACCTAAAGTGCGTCATAGAAGGGGGTACCTATTGCATGGCTCAAAGGGAAAAGGTTACAGCCCGGAACCCGAGTCATGGAGAATTGGGGTCAACAAAGCCCATCCACAGGAGGTACCTTGGATTTTCAATCTAAGCATGACTTAGATTGGACGACCGAGGGTCTCTTCTAAGGAGTCAGCATTTGACTAAGGCGCCGAGGTATACGGTTGAGCCAAGAGTGCCTGGGGCATTTGAAGTGTCTCGGCCATTCTTGGCAAGTCTTGGCTTATGCTGCACTCGGCCCGAAGAAAACTCCACTTAGGGTGCCTCGAACCATAAGCCCTATAGGCAAAAGGGATAAGAGGTCACGAAAACAACTTGGTTGTTGTTATGACCGGATGGGGGAGCTAGCTGTATGGCGAAGTACGCCTCCTTGAAGGGGCAACCCGGGAGATGATATGGCGCACCCTCCATTAGGGAGCCGATAATTGTCTTAAGACGCAAATGTCATGAGGCTTTATTTTCGCAAGGAAATTTAGGCTTGTCATATTTATGCAACAATCTGAAGAGGTAACAATACAAAAGACAAAGATAAGACGAGACAATGGGTCGCACATGAAAATGTAAGGACATCCTGCGATTTAAATCGTGCAAGACTAACAATGTCATGGGGCTTTATATTCGGCAAGAATTTTTAGGCATGTCATATTGTCGCAACAAAAATATCCTGCAGAGGCAACAATACTAAATAAATGATAAGGCAAGATCAATGAGTCATTACATGAAAGTGTAAAGACGTCCTGCGATTTTGTCGCAATGACAAGAGGTGGCACAGTAAGACCTTTAACTAGGAAGGAAACATAAGACCACATAAAAATTTCCTTACTTGCAAAAATTAAGTAGCAACAGCTGCGAGATTGAGGCATGAACATATATCATTATTCGAAAGTAACATGCTTAATGTCTCATTTGAATGCAAATAAAAGAGGCAAGTATGGGAATGTATAGAATAAAAACATGTTATTTGTCTTCATATGATAGATT